>JBCEWC010002900.1:0-32279 GCA_038996855.1 Solanum aculeatissimum | reverse complement strand
TCAGTACACTTCTGATTGACATCTCAGCTACCACTGCAGCTTTAACAGCTGTGCTCCACCATCAACAACCTGATATGCAGCCTGATGTTTAGCTGGTCCTTGCTGCAGTTTGTTGTCATCAAAAACTTCACTTCAATCTCAACTCAACAGTTACTATTTTGTAGAGGGGATGAGTCTTCTATCATAAAATTGTATGATTGCTTTATGGAGTTCTTCACTGTTTCAGGTTTAGCTGCAAACAAAGTTAAAAGTTGTGCTTATTTTTGGGGAATGAACCAAGATACACAAAAAAATATATAGACCAATCTACAATTTACAAATGGCTCTTTTCCATTTAAATACCTTGAGATTTTTTTAAGCACCAAGAGGATTTCAACAACTCAATGTGTGCCTCTGATTGATACAATGTTTAGCAGAATTAACCAATGGACGTCCAAACTGTTGAGCTATGCAGGATGAATCCAACTTCAGTGCAATCTATCTTGCATATCTTTCTCGGTCTCCCAAGTCGCTTCTTCGATGGTCGATGCATCCGTTGAACTTTCACAGACTTAATATCCTTGGTTCTTAGCTTTCGGACATACACTTGATCATTATTGGCTCCTCCTCATATTGGAGGTTTTTGTGTAACAACACTAAATCCTATTTAACGATGTAATCTGTATCCCCATGCTACTTTTTTCAACATAGATACATGGAACAAGATGGACTTCAAACAAGCTAGGGGGTAAATCCAACCTATAGGCCACTAGACCTACACATTCGAGGATTTCAAATGGACCAATATAGTGAGGACTGAGCTTTCCCTTCTTACCAAATTTCTTAACACTCTTCATGGGAGACACTTTTAAGAGAACTTTCTCTCCATCTTGAAATATCATGTCTCTTACCTCGAGATCTGCATATTGTTTTTATCAATTTTGGGCTGCTAAGAGCTTATCTTGAATACTTCTTACCTTATCCTAGGCATCCTTCATCAAGTCAACCCCCAAGGGTTTCACATCTCCAATATCAAACCATCATATAGATGATCTACATCCCCTCCCATAAAGAGCTTCAAAAGGAGTCATATCTATGCTGAAGTGGTAACTATTATTATAAAAGAACTCACACAATGGTAGAAACTCGTAATGACCCATTAGGTCATTTTGAGTACTTGAGCTTCTTATTCCTTAAATGAATCATATCGTAAAATTTTTAATGGGTATTTTGGACTATCCAATAACTCAATTATATAGTTGGGAAATAATTTTAGATAATTAATGGGCTAAAGTGATAATTTAGTTAATACTCTATACCATTTGTCCTATATTTATTAAAATAAGTTAGTAAAATTTATTACTTTTAGAACATAATTAATTTGGAAAGAAAAAAGAAAGGGTATGTTTGGAAATCCATCTGAAAATTGAAATTGGTGTAATTACTAGGATAGTAATTAGTGACCTAGTAATTACATAACCTAGTAATTATTGTGTCTTGTTTGTTTGACACAATGTAATAACAAGTGTCATGTTTGGTTGCACAAGTATAATTACAAGGTTATATTAATTTTTTTTTAAAAATAGTTAGTTATCTAAAATTAAAATTTATATTAGAAAAATAAGGATATTAACAAATAATAGTAAATTAAATTTTTAAGAGATATATTGTATTTTGAAAATATATGAATTAGTAAACATATGTTCTTAATTAATATTGTACAAAAATTAATTTATATTTTTTAAATTAGTATATTTTAATTAAATTAAGCATAAATACTAAAAAAATATAAGTATTATACAACCATATGAAATGCAATGTTTGCCAAAAATATTAAATATTATAAATACAATATCATAGAAAATCGTCAAATCTAACTAAAAAAAAAAGGCTTGTAATGTAAAATATCAAGTCATATACTACTAACACTAATGAAACTAGAAATATAATATAAGTTCTAAATTCAAAATAAAAAATTTAACATAATAATCTTATGTCAAATTTCAGCGCACAATAAATATGACTTAAAGAAAAATATAAGTTTATAACTTTATTCAATAATGAATTTAACTTAAATTTAAAAATTAAAATATTAATAAAATCACACTAATGAAAACAATAAACAAAGATAATATGAAAATTGCACGGAATCACATTACGTAAAGGTTGAGAATAAGAAAAGAATAAAAAATAAATATTAAAATAATAAAAATAAAAGGAATTTAAAATAATAGAAATAAAAAATAAATTAAAATTAAAATAAAAGAAAGAAATTAAAAAGTAATCAGCTTGTAATTACACCATATAATAACCTGCAGTTCACAACCCTCCCCCCCTCGTGAATTGAAGAGTGGAATTACACCTTGCCAATTACACCCAATTGCCTGTTGACCAAGTGATTATCTGGCCTCCAGACAGACCAGATAGTGTAATTACACTCAATTACATTAAATTCAATTACCAGGATGACTTTCCAAATAGGCCCAAAGAAAAGGGGTTTGGGAAAGAACTGACAATGAAGAACATACCTCCACCGTCGCACCAAACGCCAATTTGCTTTCAGGTAATTTTTTTCTCTAATTTCATAATTAGGGGTTAGCATTACATTATGACATGTAAAATGATTATGGCTAATCATTGGACAACGATGGTAGTTAAGTTAGGTGGAATAATATGCAACTTGAAATATTGGGTAGTGACTATTGGTTTCGAAATCAAAGGTTCGACTTTAACTACTTTCTTTTAATTATCACATTATAATTCAAAATTTACTGAATTGAGATAGGTAATTAGATATTTAGTGTATTTATATTATATGAATACCATTAGATTTTATATATTAGAGGAATCAAACTTAACCCTAAGCTTAAAATTTAGAAAATTGATTATAGAATTGGGGTGAATTTTTGAGTCTGGGTTAGACATATAGTAATATGAGTTTCTACAGACTCATTTTCTTACAAACACTGTATATTTGATAGATTGAAAATATTTTGAACCATTGAAGAAAGAAAAAAACATTGGTAAATTAGCTAGCTTGGATTCGATTATTGATTGAGGTAGGTTATGATTTATTCTATATAAAAGAGAGACTTTTAATAGTGATTGATAGTTACTGAGTGAAGTGTGAAATTTTCTATACATTTAATTAGTGTGATTTGGATGATTGATATATTGTTGTGATTGATTTGCAATTTCGAGGTCATCAAATTCATAATCTTGAAGTTGTTTTATTAAAGTGATGTCTTAAATAAAAAGGGCTTGATGAAATATTATTAATGAAGTGAAAAATAAAGATAAAGAATGATGAATTAATTATATTTAGATTGGGTGCCATGTTCTAGCATAATATTATTGGATCGGGTGCTACGTTCCAACATAATATTATGGAATCAGGTGCCACATTTCGGCATGACATACTTGGATTAGGTGTTATAGTCTGAGGTGATAATAAAAAGAAAAACATATTGAAATAGTTTAATATACTCAATCGCAAAGAATCTATTTCCTAAAAGAAGCATGGTATGAAGGCCTGAATCCTCATTTGTATTCTTAATATTGTTGATTGATTATGTACTTATTTCATTGTGTTGTTACTTTACTTGTTGTTTGCCACTGTTAAGTGCTATAGTTGATTTTTTGCTATTATTTATGCATAATGATTTCTATTTGGAGCCGACCGATGATATCTACGCAGTATATGTTTCCCTTTAGTGACTCTTACTTATTTTTCTTTTATTTTTCTTTTATAGAGTGCAACGAGTGTTCCATTGACTTTGATTGACCTCAACTTTAGCCAGTCTTTAGTATATCATCTTCCACGGTGAGCTATTTTTTCTAGATCACTTTGGATCCTCTCAGTCATGTCATGGTGTCCCTAGTTTTCAGACACAACTATTTATCTATCTGTTTTGATGTTTTGGTACTCTCTAACTTAGTATTTTGAGATTAGATGTCCTTAATGTGATGACTTTCACATTTTGAAAAATGATATGTAATAGGCCTTAATGGATTTTGTTGTTTCTTACTGTTGTAAGTTTGAGCTTTCACATTATTATCGTATTTCATAAGTTGAACAACTAATATAAGTTGGAGTTATATCTTTGGTTCAACCATCTAGGAGGTTAAGTATATATGCCACTCATGGCCCATTTTGGATCGTGACAAAGTGTCATGACCCCAAAAGAAAATGGATCACAACTAAAGACCTCAATTCCCAAAATAAATAATAATATCTGATACCATAAGTAAGTAGATAGATGAGGAAAATGCATTACAAGACTAAAATGTCCAATACCTGGTGTCACAAGTGCGAAAGAGCATCTAAAGTAATACTAAATTCATAATACATACAAGATAGTCTCCAGAAATATAATAAAGACTAGAGGATAACATCTAATAGGAACTTGAAACCCTAACTCTCACCACTAGTTATAGGTAGCACCAAATGTACGATCAGAAATTAACCATCGTGAGAAACTCCAGACTAGAAGCTACGAGAAAGAAGAAGTAGGGGTGAGTATAAATAATATGTACCCAGTAGATTTAATTGACTGGAATAAAGAATCAAATAAACTGTGAAGTGAACTAGGAACACTCTCATCTGTACCAGAAAATTTAGTCTGGCAAAGTGCCGCCAATATAATTATATAATCATCAAATAGTATAAAAATGACTAAACATTGGTAACAATACAATATCTTACTCAAATACAATAGTACAATGATATCAAAGATGATGCAATATATGCAATGTAAGGTGAGATCAAGACTGTCACACAACCTGTCATATATACTCCCCGTCGAGCTACGAATCCATAAACTAAGGGGGATCCATAAGGACCTCACATGCCATATACCTCAATCACAATTATAGTATCTTATATCTCCTTGCCACCTCTTCATGGTCAAAGGTTTTTAAAGGGTGCCACATTTGTTATAAAAAGGTGGTGCCACAGTCCTCAAATTATCAAGTGTCATAATATACAAAATGAGGATGCATGCGAATGAATCACAAGATATAAGGAATATTCATCACTACTAGCATAATAGATATCACAGTATTTCTCAATACTTGCTCATTTCATAATAATTTCACCTTTTTTATTCACAATAGGCCATAAATCTTATTAGAATATCCAATCACAATTCTACCATATTTATATGTATGAATGTCTCAACCATAGTCATGATTCTCAATCACAATAAAATAAGAACCCACACAGGGGAATCACATTGATAATTCTCTAAACGTACACATTATATCACCCCATCACCTAGAATATATCATATGAATATTCAATTACTCTACCCTAATCCCAAAGAAGAGTTAGCTGATGTGCTGCCAAAATACAACACTTTTGATACTTAAAAGTTAGGATTTTGCGTGTTCTCAAAGTGATGTTAGTAGGTTTGATATGTTTTTGTGTTGTTTTTACAAGATTACAGGAATTAGAGTGATTTTGGGCCAAGTCTGCAGATTTACAAGTTTTTGGTGATTTATGGAGAAATCTATGGGCCGTGGATTATTTCACGAGCTGTAGGTTGATTTGTGAGTCAGATCTAGTGAAGGGCCAGATTTCAGAAGTTACATCCACGGAGTATCGGATGAGCCATAGGATTCTTCACGGGCCATAGGTGTACTCATATGTCAAAGATAAAAAACTATGCTGAATGCTGAAGTGTTATCAAATGAGGCCACTTACGAGTCGTAAAATTGTTACGGGTCATGGATAAGATCGTACCTGGAAGACTAAAGATTTGAAGAGTTTTAGAAGAGTTAACAGATGAAACTCTTTACGGGTCATAAGTTAGAAGACCATCCATAGGAGGGTCTCGTAGGTTGACAACAGATTTTGTGCATTGAAGCATATGAAGCCTAGGTACAGGCCATGATTCCTCATACATCCTGTAACCATTACCCATTTGACCTGTCGATTCCAATTTTCCTATTTCATTTTGGATTTGATTTTTACTTATTATAAATAGAGTTTTTCGGTGTAACGAGGGAGAAGCGATAGGAAACACTTAGGAATGAGTAGAGAGATTTGAGAACTCATCTTTTGTGACTTGACATTGAGATTTTGAAATTGTGATTTCTTGTGAAGATTCAAATTGTTTGTTCTCGAATTCATCATTGTAAGTGTTTAATTATGCTATTCTTTAACATGATTTCTTCATCTAAAATGATCATGCATAGCTAAATCAATAACTAGAGTTATGGGAACTATGAAGAAATAACAAAGTAAAATCTGGATAATTTGTAATTCTTAGAAAGTGTGCATGTATGTATTAATTATACCCTTCAATATGAATGCTTTTTAACAGTGGCCAATGTTAGAACTTTCTTGAATTCTGATCTACTGGATCAAGGTGGTAATGAATGGGAAAAAAGGATAGTTAACAGAATTTGATGTGATCCCTCTTGTCTAATCAATCTAAATTGATTATGGGATAGTTGTACTGGGATAAAAGGTAAGGGTTAGTAATGTCATATTGTGGAGATAGATCAAATCATGTAGTGAAATTTGCCTCTCGCTTGGATCAAAGGTTTAGGTGATCTTAACTTACCGTTCTGCATGCTACACTCTAAACAAGATTATGATTATCTGGATATACCGAGTTAGGAAACCATGGGGAACACAAAACCCTAGTTACTTCTTTCATTGATTTCACAACACTTGCTCTTGATCGATTGCTCTAGTTTAGGTTTAGTTTTTGTAGTTTACAACCCCCCCACTAAAAAAATAAGTAGATTAATTTGTTCTAATTACTCATAAATACTCCAAGTCTAACCTTATTCCCTGTGGTATTCAACCCTTACCTTTATTAGGTACTATATTTTGATAGCGATCGCTATTCTCTAATTGGAGGGGTAGTTTGGGCGTCGATCAAAATTTTAGTGCCATTGTCGGAGAATATGACTTTAGACTGGTTTAATTAAGGTGATTTGATAATTAATCCTTATTTTTCTTGATTTATGTTTTTTGTTGTTTTTGCTTTCTTGCAACATACAAGTGTAGTATATATCCAACACTCATAGTCGAGGCACTCCCTTGACTCCGTTTGTTCTAGAAAACACTCCAAAGAATGGCCCATGACAACCCAAACAATGCTGCTAATCTAGCGACCAATTTGAACAATGACGAACCACCACCACTGGAGGATGTGATTCCACCACCACAGGACCTTCAAGCCACTGCTCATCAATGGAATCAATACAAGCTTAACCCTATGGTGGTGGATGTCACTGGAATGATTGTGTTACCCCATTTACCGGAGGATACTAAGTTCGTGGTGTTGAGTGGTTTGTTGCAGATATTGCAAAATAAAGGGTTATTTACAGACTTATTGTAAGAGGATCCATACAACCATCTACACAATGTCATCTTCATCTGCAAGAGTATGATGGGGACTCAAAATCTTTCCATGGATGCTGTTGGGCTCCATGTCTTCCCATTATCTCTTACAGGTGAAGCGACGATATGGTTGTCTGAACTTCCACAAGGCTCTATCACAACTTTGGCTGAAATATAGAAAGCCTTTTTGGAAAGGTTCTTTCCCAGGTTGAAGAAGCTAAAGCTAAAGGATCAGATCAACAACTTCGACCAATTGCCTGGAGATTCTATCAGCACTACATGGGAAATGTTTACTAAGTGCTTGAGGAGTGTTCCTGACCACAAGATCATTGATGATACATTGGTAGAAATCTTCTATCGAGCCTTAGATGACAATGACAAAGCTGTGTCTGACACTGTAATAAGAGGCTTATTCTTGGATTACACTTTTCCAATTGTAGTTGAACGATTGGAGAAGGTGGGAAAGATGAATCGTGCATAGGGCTCAAGAGACAAATCCACTACTAAAAGCTCTTTCACAGTGACTACCAATCCAGAGCAAGCTAAGATTAATGAAGATGTGATGCAGGAGCTAGCTCAGATCAGTACCAATGTGGGTTTGCTGATGAAGCAAACCCAAGAGAGAGCTAATGCAGTGAGTCACCAACCACCGTGTTCACCCATGTATGAGGAGACCTACTATGAGGAGGACTAATGCTTTGTGAATGATCAGATAGTGGATTTTCGAACCAATTCCCAAGAGTCCAACCAGGACCATTGGCGCCAAGATCAAGGGAACCAAGGTCGAAAATCTAATAGGTATAATGCTTTCAGGGGTAGCAACGAAGGAGGATACTATAATAGGAACAGGGGACAAGACAGAGATGAGGATTGGGGTCGCAGAGATGGGTACAAAAATGGTCCTTATGTGCCACCACATAATCATAATTCTGGGGCTAGCAGTTTACGCATTGAGGAGATATTTGATATATTATTGAAGAAGGTTGATGCCTAGGATGAGACGTTGAAGGTGATGAGAGCTGATATCTCAGGATTAAATCAAAAGATTGAGTCTCATTCTGTCGCTATCAAGCAACTGGAGCAACAATTTGGTCAGATGTCTACACAGTTGAACCAATGCCAAAAGAGTATATTGCCAAGCAACACAGGGAAGAATCTAAAGAAAGATGGGCAGTACATGACAATGACTACACAAGGTGGTAAGTAAACTATTGACCCACCAATGCTAGTTGATGATACTGAGGTTTGTGAGGATATAGTATAGAGAAAGCATGCGGAGATTAGAGATGATAAGGCTAAGGATGAGGCAAGCACTGAAGAGGAAACCCCAAGAAAGTTAAAGCCCATACCTAGGCCTCCACCACTATTCCCTCAAAGACTCAAGAAAAAGGAGGAGGATGGTAAGTTCTAACATTTCATCTCCATATTGAGGCAACTCACTATCAATATTTCCCTCATTGAGGCATTCTAGAGGATGCTCGGGTACGCTAAGTTCATGAATGATCTTGTGACCAAAATGAGGATGGTGAGCCAAGTGTTGTCCCAAGATTTTTAGCATTGGCAGTGCTATTACAACAAGTTCCTTGGTGTGGAAGAAAAAGGACCCCGGAGTATTCACCATACCTTGCACCATCAGAGATGTTCACTTTGCAAAGACATTATGTGATTTAAGCACTAATATTAATCTAATGCCTCTTGCAGTGTTCAAGAAGTTAGGCTTGAGAGCCCCTACTCCAATAAGAATACCACTGTTGATAGCTGAAAGGATGGTAAAGAAGCCTGTTGGGATACTATACGATATGTTAGTCGAAGTGGAGAAATTCATATTCCCTACAGACTTCATGATCCTGTATTGCGAAGTTAACTTTGACGTCCCAATCATCTTGGGAAGACCCTTCCTAGCCACCAGGCGATCCCTAGTGGACATGGAATCAAGTCAACTCAAGTTTAGGTTGAATGACAAAGAAGTTGTCTTCAATAACTGTTAGTTGATGAAGAGTCCAGATGAGCTGAAGATGGAAGTGTGGCACTAGGTGAAGTCTGAGTAACCAAGTTATCCAAGTCGTGCCGTGGCACTAAATCAGGCACTATTTGGGAGGCAACCCAAGTACACTGATACTTAGGCGCCTACGTATGTTCTTTTTGACCCCTGTGCTTTACTTTGATATATTTTGTTGCATTGAGGACAATGCAGAACTTTTTTGATGGGGTTTGGGTAGTTATAGGCCTTGGTGAAGTCTGAGTAACCATGGCCTATAACTATCCCAATTTTTGAGTCCGCAGAGTTTTCCTACTCGTGTTCTTTTTCTAAGGACATTATTTTATGTTGAACTGACATATTTAGAATGTATAAGTAGTATTAATAACATATTGTACTGATATCTGTGGCATATGTTAGTTTTGTGAAAATGATACCCCTCAGTTATTTTTATGATGTATTGTTAGGTAGTTTAATGACAACCATGTATAGATCAGTGTTCTATAATGTTTGTTCTAACAAATTAGGCTTAAATGTGATAAAATGCATGATCTGAGAGTCTATGTTAACAGTGTATTTAGTGTCATATTAGTGTGAGCGTCATTGCATGATTCTTATACTGTGTTTCAATCTAGAACTTGCCCAGTTACTTTGAGTGAGACTTTAAGTTAGTTGGTTAGGAAAGATTTTTAGATCATTGTTCATATTAGTCCACTTAGCTTAAATTGACCAACCAAAATGCATTGTGTATCCCTTGTTCCTAATGTTTGAGCCTTACATGTATCATTTCTTTGTAAATACCTGAGTAACCAAACCTTTCTATTTATGAAATATTTAATTTGGCCCTGATCCTTCTTTGAATATTGTGTACCTCGACTCAAGCCTAAGTTGAGGGTGACTATCCCAAAGTGGCCCTAGTTTAAATAGGGGTGGGCGTTCGGTTCTTCGGTTCAGTTTTAGCAAATTTTGGTTTGGTTCTTCGATTTTTAGTTTTGAAAAAGTGTGCACCATATATCAAACCAAAATATTTCGGTTTGGTTTGTTTTTTTCAAGTTCAGTTCAATTTTATTCGGTGTTTTTTTAATGATTTTTCGGTGCACACTAATGAAAAATAAAATATAGATAAAATCAAAGTATAATACACTTAAAAATTTAAAATCATGTTAAATGATGATATGTTTCCATGGAACACTAATTGTGCTTAAAAAACTATGTTTATCTTTATCAAGAACTTGTGCTTCCAACGATTGATTGAGGAAAACAAGCACGAAAATATCCTTTACATGACATAAATTGGTAAAAATATGGTTGAATTTCTCTTGAAAGATAATATTTAAAGGTAACTATATAAATTTATTACTACTTTGACTTGTTTCATGAATGATTTGATTGCTAATTGATTTATATATATATAATTTTATTTTTGGTCTAATATATATATATATATATATTTTTTCTTTTTTAAAAAAAAAATTAATAAAAGTTTGGTTCTTCGATGCACCGAAGTTTTGAGACCCCTACAACGAACACCGAACCAAAGAACCGAACTTTTGAAAAAATAACACTGACACCAAACCAAAAAATTGAAGAATTGAAACCGAAAAACTAAATTAGTTTTGTTCAGTTTGGTTTTTCGATATTTATGCCCACCCCTAAGTTTAAAGGTTGGATATTGTGCACTTCACCTCAAGCCAAAAGCCTAAGCTGAGGGTGGCTGTTGCAGAGGAATCACACCAAAGGGGAATGGAAGCATAGGAGTGCAGTGAGAAAGGGTAAAATATGAATTGGGTGCAAAAAAAATCAATAGATGCCCAAATTATGAGCTAACAAGAAAAAGAATGTGAAAAAATATAAGGCAATGGGCTTAAAATAAGAATACGGCACCCGAAATTGTTTGAAATAGGAAAAAGAAAAAGTAAGGAAAACGTCAATGTTGGTAGGGCAAAAGTGTGAAATAGCGCAGTGTCAAGGAGGGCCATTAGTCACTTTGTTTCCAAAATGTCATACCAAAGCCCACTGAGCCTACATTAAAGGCCAAGAAAGTCCTAGAGTGATCCTAGTCCAAATAGACGAAGGTCATAGTCATGATTATAGGGGCAAACTTATGGTATTGTGCACAGTGTTTGAATATCTTTATGAGAGTGAGAGTTTTTGTTAGTCCCAAGTATCGAATCTACATTTGTTACTTCAAGAGGGATGTAGGACTTCTTTTTTGGTAAGGGAAATTGAAATATGCTGTTGATTTTAGACTATCTCAGTGATTGTTTATTTTGAGCATTACCTTGATTGTCACAGTTTCACTGTTGTACTGATACACATAAGTTTGTCTGATAACTACCTGATAAATGCACGAATGGGTTTTGTTGGGTATCTAAAACTAATTTTGAGATGATATATACCATTATATTGAGGTCTGTGTGTTGCTATGCTGCTTATGTAGATTGAGTCCGTCGCTTGAGGATAAGCAACAGTTTTAAGTTGAGGGTGTTGATATGTTGCTAAAATAAAATACTTTTGATGCTTAAAACTTAGGATTTTGTGTCTTCTCAAAGCGATATTAGTAGGTTTGATGTGTTTTTATGTTATTTTTTCAGGATTACAGGAATCAAAGTGATTTTGGACCAAGTCTAAGATTTACAAGTTTTTTGTGATTTACGGAGGGGTCTATGGGCCATAGATTATTTTATGAGCCATATGTCAATTCGTGAGTCATATCCAGTGAAGGGCCAGGTTTCATAAGTTACATCCATGGAGTATCAGACGAGCCATAGAATTCTTCATGGGCCGTAGGTGTGCTCGTATGTCAAAGATCAGAAACTATACTGAAGTGTTATCGAGGCCACTTATGAGTCATAAGATTGGTTACGGGTCGTGGATAAGATAGTGCTTGGAGGACTAAAATTTTAAAGAGCTTCAGAAGAGTTAACAGAAAAAATCCTATACAAGCCGTAAGTCAGAAGATGACCCATAGGAGGGTCTCGTAAGTTGACAACAAATTTTGTGCATTGAAGCATATGAAGCGCAAGTACGGGCCGTGGTTCCTCATACGGCCCGTAACCCTGCCCGTTTGACCTTCCAATTCTAGTTTTTCTATTTCATTTTGGATTTGATTTTTACTTATTATAAATAGGTTTTTTAGATTTTTTTAGGTGTGATGAGGGAGAAGCGACAGGAAACACTTAGGAACGAGTAGAGAGATTTGAAAACTCATCTTTTGTGACTTGACATTGAGATTTTAATTTCTTATGAAGATTCAGATTGTTTGTTCTTTAATTCATCATTGTACGTGTTTAATTATGATATTTTATAACATGATTTCTTCATCTAGAATGATCATGCATAGCTAAATTCACAACTAGGGTTGTGGCAACTATGAAGAACTAACGAAGTAAAATTCAAATATTCAGTAATTCTTTGAAAGTGTGCATGTCTGTATTAATTATGCCCTTCAATATGAATGCTTTTTAACAGTGGCCAATGTTAGAACTTTCCTATTCTGATCTACTGGATTAAGGTCGTAATGAATAGCAAAAGAGGGATAGTTAACAGGATTTGATGTGATCCCTCTCGTCTAATCAACCTAAACTGATCACGGGATAGTTGTATAGGGACAAATGGCAAGGGTTAGTAATATCGCACTGCGGGGATAGATCAAATCACGTAGTAAAATTTTCCTCTTGCCTAGATCAAAGGGTTAGGTAAACTTAACTTACTGTTCTGCATGCTACACCGTAAACAAGATTACGATTATCTAGATATACTGAGTTAGGGAACCATGGGGAACACAATACCCTAGTTACTTCTTCCATTAATTTCACAACACTTGCTCTTGATCGATTGCTCTAGTTTAGGTTTAATTTTTGCAGTTTACAAACCCCCTTCCTTTTGGAAAATAAGTAGATTAATTTGTTCTAATTGCTCCAGGTCTAACCTTATTCCCTGTGAGATTCGACCCTAACTTTTATTAGGTACTATATTTTGACAGCGACTGCTTATCCTCTAATTGAAGGTGTAGTTTGGGTGTCGATCATTGGCTAAACCTACCTCGATGCCGTACTGCACACGAAGACACAATCTGGAAGATTGACTCATGAAAACCAACTTTGAATTGTCAAACCACTATCAAGAATGAAATCTACATATCAAAAGGAGTCTATTGATACCTATATTACTATAATTGGGATTGGGGGGTAAAATCATCCAAGAATTGATTAAATTTCAAAAACATCGAAACTAGAAATTGAGCATAGAATCATGTTCTATATGAAAAAATAAAACTCATGGTTGAAAATCTCATAAAAAGTGATTGTAAGACGAGGTTGAAATCATCGATTAAGATTATGCAAGAATCATGGGATTTCGAGTTTCAAAATCAAGAAATTAAAGTCAAAATTACAAAATGGATAAGAGAAATTAAGAGTTTTAGTGAGAAAATCACTTATCTAAAGTTGTTCTTCAAAACATCTCCTCAAGAATCGTCTACAAGAGCTCCAAGGTCATAAAAATGGTGGAAAAAGAGGGGGGGGGGGGGGTTCCTAATTAAATTCTGTCCAGGCATTATTTGCCTATCGCGACCCACTAACCTCAATGATCACGGAGCACATCGGGATCGGGGAAGAGGTTTGCAAACATGAAGGTCAGAAAAAGGAAAGCATCATGATCGCGGGGACACCTGCCACAATCGCGAAGCACACTGCAGGGTTAACGCTTCATGAACACAGGACCCTAACCTGTGATCGTGAAGGGTAACATACCTGCACTAAGTATATCAGAACACCTCAAACTCACTTCTTTGATTAGACCTTCGGGATTCATTCAAAATTCCATACACATAAATCAGATATACTACCCTGCTAAATTTGACATTCTAGACTCAATGGAACCATCAAAACTCAATTTTGAGGTCTCTTTGGCCTGAAAACCGATAACATGCAACTAAACTAGTTTAGTATGTAAAAAGTCCAAAATGCTCTTGAGGACCCCGAAAAAATATGATGATGCCTTTTCTAGGCTTAATCACCTGTGAATCCAATAGAACCATCAAAAATCCAATTGAGTACCTGAAATCAAAATGTTGACCAAAGTCAAACGTAGCTCATTTAAACCAACTTTTCCAACTTAAGACCTCAGTTTCACATACAGATTTCAAATCTGATTATGACACTTCTCGTAGACCAATTTCCACGTTTCAAAGTTGATGGAATCAATGCAATTCTATTCTAAGATCTGAAACTCCAAATGGAATCAAAACTCATTTTTTAAATAACTTAAGCCTTTCAACTTGTAAACTCACAATATTCTCAACTTTTTGACTTCTACCCAAAACCAACCATGCAAAGATAACAGGAAGGGTAAAATAGTAATTTTCGTAGAAATTTCCAAAATGGCTGCTAAGGTCATTACATCATCCACTACTAAAATTCATGTTCATCCTTAAATATAAAGAAAAGAAAAGTACGTGGAACCTTAAATAGGCGGGGATATCTGGCACATATGCTGGAATTGGTCTCCTAAGTAGCCTTCTCAATAGGATGATGACACCATTGAATCTTTACTGAAGCGATCTCCTTTGTCCTAAGCTACATGTCCTATCTACACAATATAGCCATTGTCTCCTCCTTATATGTCAAATTCGGATCTAACCTCACTAAATCATAGGATATCACATGAGGCTTGTCCAGTATGTATCTGTGAAGCATGGAGACATGAAAAACAGGATGAACTGCTGGAAATTTGGGGGGTAAGGCCAACTTATAGGCAACCTAACCCACTTTTCTTAATATCTCAAATGGATCAATAAATCATGGGCTGAATTTTCTCCTCTTCTCGAACCTCATTGCACCCATCATGGGTGATACCTTTAGCCACACCCGGTCACCTACCATGAACTCCAAGGGCTAAATCCTCATATCGGCATAACTCTTCTATCAACTTTGGGCTGTTATCAATCAACTTTGTATCAGGTGAACCTGCTCCATCTCCTCTCTAAGCAAATCAACCTCCAAATCACCCTCTATCAGACCACCTAATTGGATATCGATATCTACTACCATATAATGCCTCAAATAGTGCCATCTGGATGCTGGAGCGATAACTGTTTTTATATGAAAACTCCACCAAGAGCAAGTGTTGATCCCGATGAGCTCCAAAGTCTATCATGCATGTCTAGAGCATATCCTCTTTTACCTGAATTGTCCGCTCAAACTGTCCATCAGTTTAAGGATGAAAGGCTAAACTCAAATGCAAATAGTTACCCAAACCTTACTATAGAGCCTTTCAGAAGTGAGAAGTTAACACTGAACCTGATATGACAAAAGAGATAAGAACTCCGTTCAATCTAACAACCTCACAGATGTAGATCCTAGCTAACTACTCTGCACTGTAACATGTCCTCACTGAAATGAAATGAGTTAATTTGGTCAATCTATCCACAATCACCCAAACCGAGTCAAACTTACCCAATGACACGGGTAATCCAGTCACAAAATCCATGGTAATACGTTCCCACTTTTACTCAAGCATGGGTATCCTTTGTATCAAACCTCCTGGCTTTTGGTGCTCATATTTCACCCGTTGGCAATTCAAGAACTTAGCCACAAACCCTGCAATGTCTCTTTTCATCCTACACCACCAATAATGTCACTTTAAATCATGAAACATGTAAGGACCCCCAAGTTAGGAAATTAGAAAGTGCAAAACAAAGGTTGACCAAAAATGTTCAAAACTCATTCCATGAGTCCAATTTATGGCCCATGGTTTAATCTATGAGTGCGTAGACCAAGATCATGAATAGGGGCCTCAGGAAGTTGGAAATTTGTTAAGTGTAAAAGGATCTAGAAGACCATCTATGACCCATGGAAGGAAACACGACCCGTAGATTGAGTTGTAGGAGTGAGTTCTAGACATGAATGAAATTTGGAGTTTCTGAAAGGTAACCCATGACTAACAGGATGACCTGTAGTCCTATTTATGGTCCATGGTTAGTTTTATGGATAGGGTCCCTGAAAACTGAAAAATTGACCAAGTATGGGAAGGTTCCACGAGGCCATCCACGACTCATGGATAGAAGTGAAACTCGTGGATTGAAGGATTGATAACCAATCTCTAAAGATTGGAAAAAGAGAATAGGATTACATAAACCACGACTTGTGGTTCAATCTATGGCCCATAATTGGAGTCTCGTAGTTCATGTTCAACAATTTTAATAAAGGGTATTTTTGTCCTTTTCACAAAACCTAGACTTACACTATATCATTTTTATGATCCTTTAGGCCCCTAATTAGACCTAAAAGTCCTAATATTCCCATTCTTTTTCATTCCTCTACTTTCTCAAAATCCTAAGACAATTATTCTCTCCAAGAACAAGGTAAAGAAGATTAGGGTTTCAAGATTCTTCCCAAAGGTTTCAAGTTCCATCTTCACAAGCTCACACAAGGTATGTGAGTTGATTTGTGGGTCCCTTTCACCTACAAAGTCCTTCATTAAAAGCTTTTACCTTTTCTTTAAGTTCCTTGCATATTACCATGCACGCTAATGTTGATTTTTATGATGTTTTATAATGTATTTTACGTTTAATGTCACCATGTAATGTTTTTCTAAGTACTTTCATGAGTTTGAGTTGATGGTAATGACCTCAATGATTTGGGTTTTGAATGAAGAAGAGTGGTCTATTAATGCTTTTTTTAAATAAGCATATTTTTCATGACCTAAAATTGAATCGTGATTAAAGAGAATAAAGTAAAGCAACCACAACATTTAATACGAAATCCCAAATCCTGGAATCATGAGTACAAGAGCATCTAAAGTAGTACAAATAAGTAAATACAACTGTCTCAAATGAAAATACAAAGATGTCTAAATTAGAAATACATAGTCTAGTACAAAAGCCAACAAAAAAGAAGTTTCAAAGAAATAAGGGCGACTCAAAGTCTGAGCCTCACCACTGGATATGGTAGTGAAGAAGATTTTTAATGGAAAGGAATCAACTACTCTGTGGGGATCCTTGTGTTCGATCTGTAGGGAGAAAATAAAGTAGGGGTGAGTACACCTAAATGTACCTAGTAGGTTCAACCGATTGGGTAAGCCAAATCGAACAAGTATGTAATAACGAAATAACCTAACACCTATATTGAAAAGGGTTAGTATACAAATTAAAATATATACACAGATAAGATAAGATAGCAGTGATAATCAATGATGCAATGCAATGAAATTTATAAATGCAATGTATGGGGTGGAATCACGACCATGTCCGACCGGTGTATACATCTATCGAGCTAAGTCTACTAGGTAGAACCCATGGGGGTTTCGTCAGACTATATACCAAAAATCTTTCAACCTTGTCACCTAAGAGTGATCAAGGGGTGTTATAATATCTTAATCCTTGCCACCTCAACGTGATTAAGGGGTGTAAAAAGTGGTACAATCCCTCCCTTGCTACCTCAGCGTAGGCAAGGGATTTTATACAAAGGTGGTACAATATCTCAAAAAGTGATACATCTCACCCTTGCTACCTCAGTGCAGGCAATTATAAAAGGTGGTACAGTATCTCAACCTTTCTATCTCAACATAGTCAAGGGGTGGTACATATGCAATACGATATGAACACATGCCAATGCCACAATTCAAATATATGTAATAACCATAAAAATGATAATGGATATGTAAAATTGCCACAACATCAAAAAGGGCTATGCCAGGTGTATCAAGTAGTACCACAATGCCATCAATAAGTCTCATATCACCACTCTCTCATCAATAATCAAAATGCCAATGAAACTAGACTCCACAAGTCCCAAAATATGCTCATAAATCTCGAAAGTATCACAAATATCATCAAATTACCACAAAACTCTTCAAATGGTATCACAAGTCTCGTACTATCACAATAATATCCAAAATATCTCAATTCTTAAGATTACATCTCAATTTATCAATAGGATCACAATTTACTCAAATTTTGGCATAATCGGTATCTCATTTACATAAAAAATATTTTATATCAACCCATTTACTCATGAATCAATCTAGACCTTACAATTATCACATGAACATATTCAATGACTCAAATCCAGTCCCAAAAAGGTTAGCCGAACCTACCTCGATGCTAAAACTACACTCGAACAATATTTTCTATCAACTCAAGCCTCCAAACGATAACCAAATCAATCAACCACTATCAAAAATAGATACTACGTATCAAGAAATGAATTTTGATACCCATATTGACACGAATTAGGCTTAGGGGCAAAATGGTCAAAATTAGGGCTAAAATCTGAAGTTTCTAAATCTAGAAATTGACTTAAAATTGTGATTTTACTCTATAAAAAGAGTTCGTAGGTGAAAATCTCACTAAAGTCAAGTTTAAATCGAAGAAGAAATCATCAATTAAAGTTTTCAAATAATAAACTTAAAATCTCCAAAATCATGAAATTCAAGACAAAAATCAAGATAAAAGTCATGACAATTAATTAAAACAATGATAAAAACACTTACTCAAAAGTTTTCCACAAAAAGCTTCATAAAAAATCACCCCAAAAGATTGAAATATTTAAAAATGATGTTTTTCGAAATTAAATACTTTACAGACGAAAAATACACTCCGCGAATGCGGAGGTCAAAACTCAGCAATACCCTGTGAACGTCGGCCTACCTCTGTAAACGCGGAGCACAGGGTCAAAAACTTTCGTGAACGCAGACAAAACCTCCTCAAAAACTTTCTTGAACGTAGACAATACCTCCGTGAACGCGGAGGTCAAAAAAGTTGACCCTCTGCGAACATGGAAGACTAAGCGCGAATGCAGAGAAGGTCTATAAGTGCACAAGAAACAACAAAACACAGATAATGCAAAACCTTGGAATGGGCCCTCAGGATTCATCCGGAACCTAAATTTCACAAACCAAACATGTATCCATACTAAACACGGTGGTTTGGATTCAATGGAATAATCATAATTGAATTTTGGGGTCTCCTCGACATAATTATCAAAGTAACTCAATAAAACTAGTTTGATACTCAAACTACCAAAATTGCCCTCGAAAACTTTTAAAATTACAATGAGACCATTTATAGCGTTAGTTTGACCATCCAGAACTACTGAAACTTTCAAAATTTTGATCTAAGTTTCCGAACTCTGAATGTTGACCAAAGTCAAACTTTGGCTCTGAAAATAACTAAAAATGCAACTTTGGGTTCGAAATCTTCATTTTAACTCTGAATTCAGTTCTGTAACTTCTCCTAGACCAGATTCAACGTTCCGAAGATAATGAAATTGATGGATTTATAATCTAACACCCAAAACTCAGAATGGTATTAAAACTCACTTTTCAACAAATTAAGCTTCCAAAAATGCTAAAACTCAAAATTTTCACTTTTAAAATATTGAATCTCAGTTCCAACAATATAGATAGTTCAAAATAGGTTCAAAGCAACTTACAAAAGTGTAAAATAATAATTTTTATAGATAAGCTCAAAAATAACCAACCAGGTCATTACAATATTACTCCCATGATCATGCTTGACCCTTATAATTTACGAGTTTTTCCCAACTAATAACTTGGCCCACTAAGTTTGAAGTCAATCTTTGCATGATATATGATGATGAATAGGGTATAAATAAAGGTTTTAAGTTGATATTTTTTCAAAGATATAAGCATGCTAATAATGCCCTAAATAATATTTATGATGGTCCCCAAGATGAAAGAACAATTCTCACTTGGTGGCCCTTAAGTTTTAAGCTACTCTTTGAGATTTCTACTTATGATTCTAAGTTTCATTATTTGACTAAGTATAAGATCTAAAGAATTTCGTGGGATGACTTAGCACTGAATGAGGCAATGAAGTGGGGTTCGGTAAGGGAACCCTAGAAGCAACCCTTTGACCCATTAACTATGTGCCATTATAGGAGCCCTTATAGGCTAGACTAGTGGATCCACGTAGGCCATTTATGTTATATGATGATACGTGTTATGTGATGGTATTCCACCCAACAAGTGGACTCCTCATGCCAACGTAAGAGGTTATGTTGGATTCCATATAGTAGCTCATATGGTTTTATATATTAGTTATGGTCTATTCTCATAAAGTCTATGAATGATGTCTTAGTTCCATCACAAGTCTTATTTTGTATTGAATGTTATTCCTTGTGCATGCTTAAGCTCATTGATGATGCCTTTAATGTTTCATGCATTGAATCCTTTAAATTATGAATGATGGTATTATAATTTCATACTTGTATTACATCTCACATACTTAGTACATTCCAATGTACTAACACATATTTTTCCTACATGA
Organism: Solanum aculeatissimum; assembly: GCA_038996855.1. Classification (NCBI taxonomy): domain Eukaryota; kingdom Viridiplantae; phylum Streptophyta; class Magnoliopsida; order Solanales; family Solanaceae; genus Solanum; species Solanum aculeatissimum. The sequence continues at coordinate 11,672 of JBCEWC010002900.1, read as the reverse complement.
TTTCACCATGTAGGGACCAACACTCCTCCTCCTCCAGCTCGTGGATAGTTCTATCAGCGCTTCAAGACTAGTTTTATGGTAGTGAGCCCTTAGTTCGGGTCTCCACCTATTTTATCTCATGCTATATACTTTTTGGACATGATGTATATTTTTGGATTTTTAAAATGAAGGATTTTATGTTCTAATTTAACTTAGAATCTTTTCTATTTGAGGGAAAATGACCATTTACTAGTCCTGTTGACTTATGTTAGATGGTATGTTATGGACATTGATGTATGTTTTTAGATACTTCTTTTTATTTAAATGATATCCCTTAGACCCTACCCTATTTTAATTCCAAAATATGTATGTATTTGTACCCATGAATGCTTGATATGCTAAGATGACTTAGATGAGGTACCTCCGGGTGTCTCATTTACTGTGTTACGACTAGGCCCTAGGCTTAGGTTGTGACAAACTTAGTATCAGAACATGAGGTTTTAAAATATTCCTCGGATGTCCAAATATACTGCGTCAAGTAGAATCTTGTTCAAGGTTGTGAAGTGCACTATAACCATGAATAACACACTATAAGACTTATAGGAAAATTTTCCCTTTTCCATCATTCATGTCATGCCTTTAGAGTTGTCTAAGGTTCTCCTATAACTAACGATGTTCTCTTTGAATTTTATAGATCATACTGCCATGAAAAGCTCCACAACCAAGGAATACCCCTGAGCAACAAGCTCCTCTATTGTAACAAGATGATGAGGTGTCTCATGCGGAGTTTAGATCTGCATTCACCATGCTAGCCCAAGCTTTGGCTAATCAAGACAATAGAGAGATTGCTATTCCTCCCCAAGTGCCGATATCACTACATGTGTATGAGACTTGATGAGGATGAGTCCGCTAGAGTTCCATGGATCTAAGGTGCAAGAGAATCCCATCAACTTCATAGATGTGGCTTATCAGATTGTGGCCATAATGGGAGTTCCCTCTAAAGAGAAAGCCGAATTGGTGGCCTACCAACTTAAAGGGGTAGCAAAAATATAGTATGAACAATGGGTAGAGGAGAGGGGCCAATGAGCGGGCTAAATTGAATGGGAGGAGTTCAAGGGTTTCTTTTTTGATTGGTTCTTTCCACTAGAGCTAAGGGAGGCCAAAGTACAATAGTTCATAAACCTCAAGCAAGGGCATACGAGCGTGAGAGAGTATTCTCTCAAGTTCACCAAACTCTCCAAATATTCCCCTTTCATGGTAGCAAATCTAAGGGCTCAGATGAGCATGTTCATATCTTGTGTATCGAACTTGGTAGTTAATGACCTATGCCGAATAAATTAAGGAGGAGAAGTTGAAAGAGAGAGAGTTAGAGAGTCTAAGAGGACTTGGGTTGATGGTGGGGGATATTCTCACCAAAGTAGTGAAGGCCACAACAACTTCCAAGGTGGCCAAAATCAAGGAGAACAAGGGTCTACCAACACTTGTCCTTCCCGATTCACCAAGGACAAGGGGGTAGCTTCAAAGATACAAACTCCTAATTGCCCTAAATGTCGGAGGCCCCAAAAAGGGGAGTACTTGGTGGGTTTAAATGCATGCTTCAAATGTGGAAACCCCAAACACCATGCAAAGGATTGTAAGAGTGGAGGTACAAGGCCCTAAGGTCAACGTAGGCAAGCTCAAGGTGCCCCAAGGACCCACCGCTTCTATGCTCTTCATGGCTACCAAGAAGTTGAAAAGGCTCTGGATATTGTTACTGGTATGTTGAACGTTTATAATTTTGATACATATGCATTACTAGATTTGGGGGCAAACTTGTCTTTTGTAAATCCTTTTCTTGCTAATAGATTTCATGCATGTCCTAAAATTCTTAATGAGCCTTTTGAGGTGTGTACTCCCGTAGGAGAGTCTATTATTGCACAAAGGGTCTACAAAAATTATCGTATGTCTATCTTGTGTAAAATTGCCCCTTGTGACCTAGTAGAACTCTCTATGATTGAATTTGATGTTATACTCGGAATAGATTGGTTGCATGCCTCCATAGATTGTTGGACTCTTAGAGTTAAGTTTCAATTTCCAAATGAGTCCACTCTTGAGTGTGAGGGTAGAAATTTTCCATATACGGGTCAATTTGTCTCATTTCTCAAAGCTTGGAAAATGATCTCTAAAGGGTTAATATATCATCTAGTGAGGGTTAAAGATGTCACTTCTAAAGTTCCCTCTCTTGAGTCAGTTTCCATTGTCAATGAGTTCCTCGATGTCTTTTCAAATGAGTTACTCGGTGTTCCTCCCAAAAGGGAAATAGATTTTGATATAGACTTTCTACCCGACACTTAACCTATTTCCATTCCTCCTTATAGAATGGCTCCCATGGATTTGAAGGAGCTAAAAGAACAATTGAAGGATTTATTGGAAAATGATTTCATTAGGACTAGTAGGTCTGCATGGGGTGCTCTGATTTTGTTTGTGTGGAAGATGGATGGGTAACTCCATATGTGTGTAGACTACCAACAACTCAACAAAGTCACTATTAATAATAAATACCCACTCCCAAGGATAGATGACTTGTTTGATCAATTACAAGGATCTAAGCATTTTTCCAAGATTGATTTGACTCCGGGTATCACCAACTAAGGGTAAGGGAGAGTGATACTCCTAAGATGATTTTTTGGACTAGGTATAGTCATTTTAAATTTGTGGTTATGTCTTTTGGCCTCACTAATGACCCGATGATCTTCATAGATTTTATGAATAGGGTGTTCAAGTCCTACCTCGATATGTTTGTAGTGGTGTTCTGATCTTCTTTCAGAATGAGAAAGAACACATATAACACTTTAGAGTGGTTTTACAAACCTTGAGTGAGAAAAGGCTTTTTGCAAAAATTTGACAAGTGTGAATTTTTGCTAAGCGAGGTTGCGTTCCTTGGGTATGTGGTATCAAGCAATGACATCAATGTTGACCCTAAAAAGATGGAGGCTGTGAGGAATTGACCAAGGCCATTGACTCCTATGGACATGAGGAGTTTCTTGGTCCTAGACGGGGTATTATAGGAGGTTTGTTGAAGGTTTTTCCTCCATTTCGTCTCCATTGATCAAGTTGACTCAAAAGAAGGAAAAGTTTGTGTGGATGGATGAATGTGAGAAAAGTTTTCAAACCTTGAAGGATCGATTAACTTCGGCTCTAATTTTGACCTTGCTGAAGGGAAATGATGGGTTTGTTTTCTATTGTGATACCTCAAGAATTGGGTTAGGGTGTGTATTGATGCAACATGGTAAGGTAATTACCTATTCCTCAAGGCAATTGAAGGTGCATGAGAAGAACTACCTAACACGTGATCTTGAACTTGAGGCCATAGTATTGGCTTTGAAAATTTGGCATCATTACTTGTGTGGGGTTTATGTAGATGTCTTCACCAATTACAAAAACCTTCAACATGTGTTCACCCAAAGATATCTCAACTTAAGAAAATGGAGGTGGTTAGTGCTTCTCAAGGACTATGATATGAGTGTAAAGTATCACACGGGGAAAGCTAATATGGTAGCTAACGCTCTTAGTAGAGTTTTCATGGGTAGTGTGTGTCACCTATAAGATGATGGAAAAATAGAGTTAGCCAAAGAAGTCCATAAGTTGGCTTGGTTGGGGATAAAGTTGAATGAATCTGGTAGTAGTGGTGTGATGGTGCTACATGGGTCCGAATCTTCTTTGATTGAGGATTTTATGTCCAAACAAGACCTTGATCCTGCGTTAGTTGAATTGAAAGCCATAGTGAATGAAGGAAAGATAGAAGTGTTCTCATAAGGGAGAGATGAAGTACTCTGTGATCAAGGGAGATTGTGTCTGCCAAATGATAATGGGTTGAAGAGGTTGATATTGCAAGAAGCTCACAACTCTTACTATTCTATTCATCTTGGTTCTAAAAAAAATATAGAGACTTGAGGGAGGTCTATTTATAGAACGGAATAAAGAGAGACATTGCCAAGTTCGTACCTGAACGCTCCAATTACCAACAAGTCAAGGTTGAGCATCCAAGGTCGGGTGGCCTAGCTCAAGACATTGACATTACTACTTGGAAGTGGGAAAAAGTCAATATGGACTTTGTAATGGGATTGCCTAAAACCAAGAAACACTTTGACTCCATATGGGTGGTAGTGGATCGAATGGCAAAGTCAACTCACTTATTATCGGCCAAAATAATATTTAGTGCCAAAGACGATGCTTAATTGTATATTTGGGAATTGGTGAGGTTGCATAGGATTCCATTATCTATCATATCGGATCGTGGAGTCCAATTTACCTATCATTTTTTGTAATCTTTTCAAAAGGGTCTTGGTACTAAGGTGAAATTGAGTATTGCCTTCCATCCTCAAACCGATGGGCAAGCCGACATAATGATTCAAAAATTGGAAGATATGTTGAGAGTTTATGTGTAGGAGTTAAGGGGAGTTAGGATGAGCATCTGCCTCTCATCTAGTTTGCCTATAACAATAGCTTCCATGCAAGCATTGAGATGGAACCATTTGAAGCCTTGTATGGTAGACATTGTAGATCACATGTTTGGTGGTTTGAAGTGGGTGAAATGGCCTTGCTAGGGCCGTACTTAGTCATAGACACAATGGAAAAGGTGAGTCTCATAAGGGAATGACCACACCCAAACTAAACCCTCTAATTAAGGTATAACCGATCACTGTTCAAATATTGAAACTAACAATGGTTAGGGCCGAACCCATGAGGAATAAGGTATAGACTTGGAGTAATTAAAGCAATCAAGATGAGTTAACTAACTTACTTCCCATAAAGGAGGGGGGATTTGAAGTAAAATCAATAATTGAACCTAGACTAAGATTAAACAACTACTGCAAGTATTGTAGATTCAGTGAGAGAAGTAACTAGGGTATTATGTTTCCCATGAATTCCTAACTCAGTGTAACCAAATAATTGTAACTTTTTCTAGTGTGTAGTATGAAGAACTGGTAAGATATGTTCACCTAGCCCCTTGATCCGAGCACTAGGAAAAATTCACCACACAACTTGATCCATCAGCGAGTGTCGCATTACTAACCCTTACCTTGTCCCAGTATAACCATCCCTTGATCCATTCAGGTTGATTAGACGTGTGCTCATGTCAAATCCTATTATTTATCCCTTTTCCCATTCACTACCCCCTTGATCCAGTAAGTAAGAATTAGATGAGTTCTAACATTTGCAATCGTTAAAAATAAATTCACAACTAAGAAATAAATAATACATGCATGCACACTTTCCAAAGATTACAAATTATCTAATATTTATTTTGTTAGTTCTTCATGGTTCCCACAACCCTAGTTGTGGATTTACCTACTCATGTTCATTTTAGATTAAAGAATCATGTTATGGATTTTCTTAATTAAACACTTATAATAAAAGATTGAAGAACACAAAATCCAAAATCTCCAAAAAAATCACAATATTATAACTCAAAGATAAAGTCAAAAGTAATCTACAAGAAATCTCCAAGAACAAGTTAAAACAAAGTAACAATATCAAGTCTCTAGTTCTCTTTGTCTAAAAAGACCTAAAAACCTATTTATAATAAAAGAAAACCAAATCCTAAATGAAATAGGAAAACTGAAATCGGAACTTTTCACGAATGGACTTACGAGCCGTAGATGCATTCACGGCTCATAAGTGACCTCATAGACTGCATTCTCTAGAAATTATCTTCAATGTACAAACCCCTTCCTATGGACCATCTTCTGACTTATGATCCGTAACAGGTTTTGTCTAGTAACGCTTCAGCAATTATACATAATCTCTAATCCTCAAGGCATGAACTAATGTACGGGCCATCAAATGGTCTATGAACCATCCTGGTAACACGTTGTTTAAACCTCTGAAAAGTGTCCCTTCACTGGATCAGTCCTACAAAACCCATCTACGGCTTGTGGAATGAACCACGGTCGGTAGAAGGTCCCGTAAAAACCCCAAAAGCAGTTGTAATCTATCCAATTTCGCCCAAAAACTTTTTGACTCCTATAATCCTGTAAAAGTAACATAAAAATACATCAAACCCATTAACATCGCTTCGAGAACACATAAAATTCTAAGTTTAAAGCATCTAAAGTACCGTATTTTGGCAGCACATTAACACATTCAACTTAAAATTATTGCTTGTCCTCAAGCGACGAACTCAATCTAACATAAGTAGTACATCAAACACATAGACCTCAATCTCATGGCATACATCATATCTCAGTAAATCACAAATATCTAGTCAAACCATCAGTACATATACAAGATAATTATCAAACAAACTCACACAGATCACATGACATAACAACTATGACAAGCAAGGTAATGTACATAAGCAACACTCACCGAGGTAGTTTGTATTAATCAATGTAATTCAAGTGCCCTCACAGAAAGTAGTCCTATTTTTTCACTCAGAATGATATGTTTAGGTTCAATATTTTGGGGACTGACAAAAACACTCATACTCACACTCACAACAAATATTCAAACAATGTGTATAATACCATAGGCTTTCCCTTATATCATAACCATGACCTTCGACTAATTGGACTAGGATCACTTTCTTTCGTCTTGTATTTACTCTTCCCCCCATCCTTTCTTAGCTTATAACGTAGGCTCGGGGGGCTTGGTATGATATTTTTGGAGCATAGTGACTAATGGCCTTCCTTGACACTGCGTTATTTCACACTTTGCCTCACCAATACTAATCTTTTAACTCAATGTTCCCCTTTCCTTCTTTCAAACACTTTCGAGTGCATTTATTCTAATTTTCAGCTCGTTGCAATTTATTTTTCTCAATTCTTTTACTTCTCAGCTTGCATTTTTGGCATTTGTTTTTGTCACACTCACTTCATACTTTTCCCCTTTTTCATTGTATTACTATGCTTCCTTTCCTATTTTGTTGTGATTTTCTTGCAACAACCACCCTCAACTTAGGCTTTTAGCCGAGTTGAGGTGCACAATATCCAACCTACGAACTAGTGCCACTTTTGGTAGCCACCCTCAACTTAGGCTTTTAGCCTGAGTCGAGGTGCACAATATTCAAGGAAGGACCAGGGCCAATTTCAGGATTACATAAGAAAAAAGGTTTGGTTACTCAGGTATTTACAAAGAAAAGGTATATGTAAGGCTCAAACATTAGGATCAAGGGATACATGATGTATTTGGTTGGTTATTTTAGGCTAAGTGGACTAATATGAACAACGACCTATGATTCTTTCCTAACCAACTAACCTATAGTCTCAGTCAGAATAACAAGGTATGTTCTAAATTTAAACACAATATACGAATCATACAATAATGCTTACACACACTTGGAACTAAATATATTGTCAATATAGACTCTCAAATTATGCTTTTCATTACAATTAACCCTATCTTTATCAGAATAAACACTGTCAACCACTGATCCAACATGGTTGTCATCAAAACCACCTATCAATATATCATAAAAAATAGAGGGGTATCATTTTTTAGTATAAACTAAAATATGCCATAGATATTAGTACAATATGCTACCAATACTATTTATACATCCTAAACATGTCGGTTCAATAAAAAGTAAATGTCATTGGAGAAAGAGCACAAGCAAGAAAACCCCGCGGAGTAAAATATTAGAGTAGATATAGGACTTGGTTGCTCATACTTCACCGAGACCCATAACTATCCACACCCTATTGAAAAAATATTTTCATTGTCCTCAATGCAAAAAATTAAAACAAAATATAACATAAGGGTCAAAAAGGGACATACCTTGGCGTGTAAGTGCCAGTGTCAGTCTGTGTCTCACCGCCCTCAACCTGCCAGGTAGTCTCCTCAGTCATGGAGGCATGTTTTGAGGGTTCGACACCCCTCACTAGCTCCTATTCTTGTGCCTGCCACTCTATCTCATCCACAATAAAGGCTTATCTCGCAACCTCCATCTGCTCTCTCTCCAGCCCCTCCATTTCTCATCTAGAAATATTAGGATCATCAGAACTAGTATGACGCCTCTTCCTTGAGGTATGGGCTGGTGGATCATTAGCAAATAAATCTAGAACCTCTATAGTAACATCTGGCAAAGGAATCATAAATGGTGTTGGAGTCAATATCCTCATATCTTTGCGAAGCTACTGGATCTTCGCTCAGATGGCTATAATATCTAGAGTCTGAGTAGATCTGAGGCTCTGCTCTACACGTCTCTCAAATGCATCTACACAACCATGAAATGATACTAGTCTCTCCTTAAGCACGGCCTTGAAATGCTCTTGTATGCGCTCTTCAGACTTTGCTATGACCTTAGGAACCCAAGGCCAAATCTTCTACAATAACTGAGTCAACTAGGACTCAGTGTGAATCTATCTTTGCACCAGAGCCTGAATAGACTCTATGGACATGTAAACCATGCCTGCAGTCTGAGGATGCATGGGTATGACCTCTGGTATAGTAGGTGAAGTAGTAGTGGGCCCCATCTCCCTCTCAATATTAGTCTATAGGGGCCTCTCGATCCCAGTAGCAGTAGTAGTGGAGGTAGTCGGCTCAGGCTATGGTGTCTCAATGAGCATCTCTGGTAATCTGACTGTAGGCTGTGGTTCTCGTCGTATAGAAACTAGATTCTCATCGGCCTTGATCAGGCTGACGTCCTGAGTCCTCTGAACCTTGATCATCCCGTCTATATTAGGTAGGATCTCTACCCCTACCTCTATACATAGTCAGTGAATCAAATAGGGGAATGGGATCAAAATGAATCTCCTCAAAGAACGCTCGTGTATCTCCTCAGCTATACATAGAGAAAAATCAATCTCATAGACAACAATGATGCTGGCAATCACAACTACATGATCTACCATAAGTGTATTATCTGCATCGGTCAGCCAAATCCGGGTACATACAACAACCCACTAGAACTTGCCCACGGAGTTGAGCTATGCCTTAACAATATATGCAAAACTGGATACCCAGTCAATATCCTGGCACCGCTCAACTATGTAGCCAATAATCCATCTCATCAAAGCAGCCTTTTGGGATGCATCTCTCATCAAAACTCTATCTTTGGCCTACCCCAACCTATACTCAAACTCTACAATCGTCACAAGGGCCTGGTACTCGGGACCAAACAAGAATTTACAAATGATGGCCTCTGATATATCAACCAGAACTTTGCGCATCATCGTTTATGTCAATCTGGGCTGTGAAAGAGGCCTTCCCTTCTTCAGGGTTGCCTCAATGATAGTAACAACATATGAGGCATAAAACTCTTGAACTAGTACCAGGGAATACTTTACCTATGGTGTTGCTAATCAGTCTAACTATACCAGGCTATGGTGTGTCGAAGCATAGGTGCACTATTAAACCCAAAAGTGATGATCCTCGGCTCCTAAAAAATAATCCAGGCCTACCGACCCTTGTGGACCTACAAGACGTCCTCTTTGTATATCTCCTGCATGCCCTTGATGCACCAGCTGTAACAATCCGATCTAAGGTCCTAGTTGTCACTTGACAAATGAGATACCCGAAGGCACCTTACCCAAGCCATCTTAAGCATTCCATTAAAGCATTTGTGGAAAAATAAGGGGAAAAGGGGGCTATGGACCTTTTTGAAGCAATGAAGCAACATGAAAATGTAAGATTATACCTAACATTCTTTGTCCATAAGCATACCAACTAATACATAAATGGAGAAAACTGGTACAGACGGTTTCCATCAATAGAAAATACTCCATAATTTTGTAACATAGAAAGTGAAAGCCTCAAAAGGGCCATAAATACATCATCTCGAAATAAATACATGAAAGAGTGGAAAATAGGTAGAGTCTCGAACTAAGGGCTCACCATAAATAAAAATGCTTGTCTTGAATGCCAACTACTTGCCATGAGTTGGTGGAGGAGTACTTGTCCCTACATGGTTAAATCATACAGACAAAATATGCGTTAGTACTTTTGGAATGTACGAAGTGTGCGAGATACATTGCAATATGTGAAACTATAATGCCATCATTCATAAGTAAAACGTATATACATAATAGATAGGATTAGTGTAAACTCATGCATGAATGGAGGATATGGCTTAATATGAATGAGAGTAAATGCATGAGAACACATACATAGCAAAATCATATCATAGAGTCATAAACTTGTGGGAGAAGTCCTTAACCGACATTTAAGACAGATGGAATCCAACATAACCCCCTATGTTGGCACGGGGAGACCACTTTCCAGGTGGAACTCCATCAACTTTGCATGCATCTTAATAACATGAATGACCTAGGTGGATACACTAGCCTAGCCTACAAGGTCTCCTATGCTAGCACATAGTTAATGCAACAAAGGATTGTTTCTAAGGTTCATTTACCAAACCCTACCTCAATGCCACATTCGGTGCTAAGTCATCCTACAAAATCTTTAAAATATAACTTAGAATCATAAGTAACAATCATAAGAGTAGCTCGAACTTAGGAACCACCAAGTGAGCATTGTCCTTTCACTTTGAGGATCTATCTTAAACATCTTTAGGGCAATTGTCAATATGCTTATATCTTTGACAAATTTAACTTTAAAACTCTTCTTTAATTCCCTAGTCATCATCTTAAATCATTTATAACTTTAATCGAAAGCTAAGTGGGATTGACTTTTATAATGGAACAATTATAAATCGTATATGTCATGGAAATATACTTTTTTGGAAATATGTAAAACAACCCACATCATATCATCAACAAAACTCATCATTGAGATCACTATTGATAGCTTAAAAGCATGCATTTACTTAGTAAAATATCATAGGGTATCATGAGCATCATTTAACAACATAAAATACCATGAAATCATCATAAACATGCATAATATCTTAAAGGAACTTAAAAAAAAGGTAAAATACTTAAAAAAGATCTTTATGGGTGAAAGGATACCCATAAATCAACTCAAATACCGTAAAAGACTTGGGAGGAACAAATTTAAAACCTTTGGTGAAGAACTTTGAAACTCTAGCTCTTACCTTGCTTTTTTTTGAGTCTTTGCCTTAGGAAAATTGGGAGTGAAAGAATGAAGGGAAAAATAGGGTCTTAGGGCTTTAAGGCTGGTTTAGGGTCTCTTTTGACCTAAAAGTGACATAGTTTAAAAATAGAAATTAAGAAATTGACCAAACTACCCCTCATTAAAACTCCTGAATTCAACCTATGAAACCCCAGTTATGGGTCGTAGGTCAAACAATGGGCCGTAAGTCCTGTTCGTCTGGTAACATATCTGAAATCCCTGAAACTAATTTTGCTGAACCCAAAACCATGAAACTCTATCATGGGACGTAAAACATCTTACGGGTCGTGGTTGGACTCGTAGTGTCCTTCCACACTTAGCCATTTTCTCATTTTGTTGGTCACATTCCATGAAGCACTCTACAGGTCGTACAATGACTCACGGGCTGTGTTAGTAACACGTAAGTCACCTTCAAGCAAACCAAAATTTCCTTCATGTCTGATGGCCTTATCCACGAACCTATCTACTAACCATCGTCTTTTATAAAGGATGTCAATGGGTTCATGGGTTACCTCACACTTGAAAACTTTTTCCCTTTCCTGAAGTTCATATTTAAGGACTCAACCTACATATTGTATGTCCACTTACGGGCTATAAGTCTGTCACGACCCAGATAGGGGGCCTAGATATGACATGGTGAAAGAGGACCCGAAGACCCTCGATCAAGCCATCATAGC
>JBCEWC010002899.1:0-32287 GCA_038996855.1 Solanum aculeatissimum | reverse complement strand
CACTTCATCCAAATGACTCCCTCTTAAAGATTCAGCAGCCATTTCCCAATTCAATGGATCATGGATTGGTTTCTTGCTTAAATCCATGGCTACAACTTCTCCATTAACATGTACATTTTGTGCAATTGAGGCCATTGGATCAAGAAATGGCTAGATTTGTAATAGAGAAATTTTAATTGAAAAAATGAAGTTATAAACTTTTTTTTTTGGTTGTGTTAGATGGGATATATGGTGAGTATTTATAGAGAGGAAAAAATAATGGTTGGTAAAGAAAATATGTTATAGGGGTTGCTAGGAAAATACTAAAATAGTTGTTGTTTGGAAAGTTAATTTTGGCTATTGATTTTGATTGTGATTAACGGTTGAGATTTGATGATGACGTGGGTACTTCACCCAACATGAAAATTAAAAAAAAAATTAAATTATTTTTTGGGGGGTTGGTGGATTTAGAATAGTGTTTGGAGTTATTTTGGGTTGTTGGGAGAAAAACTAAAAAATTCATTAAAAAAATATTCTCTCCGTCTTCTCTTACGTGGCACCGTTTTCTGTTTAGTTCATCTTAAAAAGAATGTCACATTATTCTGGTTGAAAATATTTTAACTTTAAAATTTTCTTTTACCCTTTATGAAATGATTCTTAGTCGCACAAGTATTTAACAATTGTTTCAGACCACAAATTTTGACAAGTCTTTCCTTTTTACTTGAACATTATGTCAAGTCGAAGGATGTCACATGAAATGGGACAGAGGAAGCAGTATAAGAGCATGTTTGGAGTTCGAATTACTAAGTTATTTTAGCATAAGAATACTTTGATACTTTATTCAACACTGTAAAAGTGTTTAAATATTATTTTTGAGATGAAAATATCTAAAATAAATCAATTCAGATAAGTTCAATTTTTTGATAAAACTTTTATTTTCTTGTATGTCGTGACTTTTTTTGTTGTGATATTAAATTTTAAGATATTTGTACAATTTTAAACTAATTTGTAACGTTTATTTTGGATAAAGATTATGATGAGTTTGGTCAATGAAACCGTTTCTTGATAGAAGTAGATATTGTTTTTATTTTTTGAAATACTAAGTTGTTGTTTGGTAGACACATTTTAACATACGTATTACGATATATGAAAAAGATTATCACGACTGAAAAAAATAAAAAAATATTATTCTTTTAGTGTGGAATCAATTCTAATAGAGATAAAATAAAAGGAAATAATTCAAAATGGTCACATTTTTTTATGACCATTTTTCTTTATTTTCCTCCTAATTTTAAATTAATTAGAAATAATTAAGGGACTATTTTTCAAATTAGTAGAAGTTTGGATCTCTCAAATCTAGATAAGTATTTTGGATATTCAATGAATAACAATTAGACTACTTTTTTCTTTATCTGTTTTGCCCCCTTAGTTTTCATAATGTGCTATTTGAGTCTTTTATTTTATTTTATTTACATTTTTACGCCTCTCAGTTAAAGTTATTTGACTAAACACAAAGTATAAGATAAGCACAAATTAAAATTATTTGACTGAACACAAACATAAAGATAAATGAAAATTAAGATTATTTGACTGAACACAAACATAAAGACAAATTAAAATTAAAATTATTTGACTGAACACAAACATAAAGATAAGTTAAAAATAAAATTATTTAACTGAACACAAACATAAAGATAAGTTAAAATTAAAATTATTAACATAAAGATAAGTTAAAATTAAAATTATTTGACTGAACACAAACATAAAGACAAATTAAAATTAAAATTATTTGACTGAACACAAACATAAAGACAAATTCAAATTATTTGACTGAACACAAATACAGACATCTCAATTAAAATTATTTAACTGAACACAAACACAAATTAAAACTATTTGCCTGAAAATAAAATAGTTTGCCCATTAATTATATTGTCTTGTAATTTTTACATCTTGGTGTTAGTGTAATAAATAAAGGATTATCCAATAAATTTAATTAGACTCAATCTTTTTAAATTAATGTTCTTAACTTAGTTATTTTTGCTTTACAACAAGAATTTAAAATTAATTTTATATCTTATTCAAACATTACAAAAGTATTTTAGTTATTTTAGCTTAAAACGTCTAAAATAAATTAATCTAAATAGGTTCTAAGGTTTTTATAATACTTGTATTTTTTTCGTGTCCAATAATTTTTTAATCTCGATAGTAAATAATTCAAAAATGGTCATATTTTTTCATTATGATCATTTTAATTTCATTTTTTTTTTTTACTATTTTCCTCCCTCTCAATTTAATTTATATTATTTTTATAAACTCAATTTAAATTGTTTGACCAAGCACAAGGACAAGACAAGAACGCCATCCACATAAGTCCAAGTCCCCATTTATTAAACGTGAATTATTTACTCATTACTATTTTTCTTGTCTCTTATTAGGTGCAATATCACTTAAATAGTTTTTTAATATTATAACTAAATAAATAATTTTATTTGTGTGTGAAATTTCTGTAATTTATCGAATTTTACTGTATATTTATTTTAGAAATGTTACAAATTTTTAATTTATCTCACACAAATAAAATCGAATTAATTTATGATTTTTCCACATCATTTAATAATATTACGTCCAGAAAATAGTCTCTCTACCTCTGAGGTAGTAGTAAGGTGTGCGTACATTCTGCCTTCACCAGACCCCACTTATGAGATTTTACTGAGTATTTTATTGTTGTTGTATTTAATATTATTACGTGAAATTGATACCTATTAATATTAATTCATCAAATAGCCAATATAAGTCAAATTTAACAACTAGTACCACAAATCCAATCAATTTTTCTACTTTTTTAAAAAATATTTTATTTTTTTTTAATTTGACTTTTTAAAATAGGCTAGGAAGGTTGATAGAAAATTCATGGCTTTGACTAGGTAAAATTTGAAGGAAATGATGAAAAAATTTCAAGAAAATTTCTTTGTTAATCAAGTTGGTGCACTTTTGTTAGGTTTGTCCAATATAATATCCATTAACTTATTAAAATATTCTTGAAATTGCATTCATACTTTGAGTTTTCACTTTCACTTTATTAGATTAGTCAAAAAATAAAATAAAATTTGGTCTTCAAATTTTTGGGACATTTCTTAAAGAAATAACCTTTTATTTTATTTATTTATTTAATTTAAAAACCTTTTTGACCATTATTTAAAGGAAAATTTACGCGGATAAACAAATATATACCAGTTAATTAGCTAATATAGTTATAGTTTGAATTAATTATGGTTCGCGGCAAACATGTACTTGTAATTACAGTTTGAGTATTGTATTCACACGATTTATACAAATATTGTGTGTGAATACTGTTTGAGTTTTGTATAATTCGCGCGATTTAACGAACTTTGCGTTTGAATCAAATTGTATTAGTGAAATATACAAATACTGCAAATTGTGTAGCGAATTATACAAACGTTGTGCATGAATTATATAGCGAAATATACAGACGTTATGCAAAAATTACAAATTATATAGCGAAATATACAGACGCTATATAAAAATTACAAATTGCGTATAAAAACGTTATGAGAATTCTTCATATTTAAATATTGGTGTTAACAAAAATAAAAAAGTCTTTGAAAAATAATATTAGATTGCGATCTTAACGCATGAAGTCCATTTATTTTAGAGTAAAACTCTATTTATGATAAGAAAAAAATAAGAAATGATTTACTAATAATGAGATGGTATACTCTACTTTAACACAAATATTAATAAAAAAAATTACGATTCGAATCTGTGATCAATAAATTACGCGAAATAATTTTATATGTTCAAATATAAATTTAATTACCTAGTCATATTATGTAATTACGTGTCCAAAAGAAAAACACTATTTTCTAGTGAACTATGTAGACAAACGTGTCATAGACCAAACCATTAAACCTACCAAAGAATTGTTATTTTTAGAGCAATAAATACATATTAATATCATGGAAAGGTGGTCGAAATTATGTTTTAATAATTGTGGGGACCGAATTAGTTTATGCGTATCTTAATTATTAGTTTATTCGGTATTAGATTTCTCTCATCAATATAACTAAATAATTATGTCGATCAAATGTTTCTGTCTTTGTTGAGACTTCAGATATGAAGGTAGAAGGTCAGATAACTGTGTCATAGCTACACCTTTCTTCAAAAAATTATGTTATATATAGATAAAATCGTACGAAATTGTCACGCCCCCAAACGGTCATGAGTGACACTCACACTTAACGTCCTAGATGGGCGAACACTATAAACACTATAACGTAACTGAGAGGATCCAACACGATCTAGAACAGACACGAAAATATATGAAATATAAGCAAGTTGTTATTATAAAAAGAAGAAATTTGTATTAAAATGCCAAATATATCTTTGTCTTTGAATGGCAGGTGGAAGACCTGACAGTCAATCTTCTATCTTTCAGAGTTCAAACTTAAATTTTTATTTTGTTTTTTTATTCTTGGAATATCCAATCTTATATTATTCCTATTTATTTATTATTATTATTATTATTTTTAAAAAATTATTGCATTTTCTATGAAATTGCTTACAATGACTTTTGTCCCATGTGATATTTTTAGTAAATACATTATGGTTAAGAAGATAATAAAGTCCAAGGGTTATGTATGTTGAGGCATTACATTGCATGAAATGGATATTAGAAATTTAAAATAAATTAATTATTTAAAATTTAAGATTCTAAAGTAAAATACAAAGCTGAGTTAGTGGGGGAAAATTATATTTCATCCAACATAATTATATAAACATGTGATCTAATTATGATTTTATTTTATTTTTTTATGAATAAAAGTCAAAGTAGAGGTGATGACAAAATATAATGAAATCTATGGATCTTCCTTCTTTTTTTTTGAGTTTTTACTCGAGGTTCGATATTTATATTGAAGTTTAGTTAAATTTGAACTTATTATAAATGATAATATCTAAAAAATATATTTTTAATTAAAAGAAATAATTTCAAAAGGTTCAAACTAAAAATTCTGAATAAAGACGGATCATAGAGATCTCCTTGATATAGTGGAGTTTATCAATGAATTGTCTTTTATTTAATTATGAAATTTATAGACCGATGATAACTACTACTTTCTCTGTCCTATTTTATATGACATCGTTTGACTTGATACGATCTTATTATTATTATTTGGTAAATTAAAGAAAATGTAAATAGTTTTTGGATAGGAGTTGTTAGCATCAATGACATTATTCTCAACCACCTCAATTTAATTAGTGGGTTTTTTTAAAATTTAATTTTGGACTAATTTGAGTAATTAGCATCATATTATCATAGCATTTGAGTAAATTATATATATATATATATATATATATATATAATATTTTTGGGATATATATCATGCTTAATTATTTTCTAAACACCAAAATATAACTAAAAAATATTATTTATTTGTGGGGAATAATTTTAGTTTCTTCTTAAATAATTGATTTTTTTTTCTTATTTTTTTTTTTTGGATAAAGACTAATTCTATCATGTTTGGTGAAGTGAGAATGATATCAACAAGTTTCTATTTTTTTAATTTATAAAATAGTCATCATTTTGTGGTCACTTACCACTCATTTTTAAGTGCATGTAATGTAGACATAAATTGAATATTAATTTATCAACATGGGTTGTGATGCACTGTTTCACCCTTAATCACAGGTCTCGGGTTTGAACCCTGAGAATGGAAAAAAATTTATTGGGAGCGTCACTTCCGAATGGGCCCTGCAATGCATGATCCAGATTTAATCGAGACTTCGCGGGCTCCGAACACCGGGTGAAAAAAGAAAAAAAATTGAATATTAATTTAACTTCATTTTCTTTAACATTTCTAGTGAAATTCTTGGAAAGAGAAGGGGAAAAGGTGTCAAAATGTTGACACAATTTTAGTGAAATATTGCTTGACTTTTTTTTTTTTTAATTAAAAAAGAGATATCTTTATTCAACTTTACATGGACTTTGAAGTCAAGGTCAATAATGGACTAAGGTTGTTAAATTTTTTAAAACTTTTCTTTAATTTATAGTGGAAGTTTCATAGACTATTACAAATTTCATTTTAGTTGTATGATTTTTTTAAAAAGTTGGTTAAATAATTATACTTTTTAAATAAAATACATTAGATTTTTGTGGAGTTATTTTTGTAATCAAAAAAATTATAATTGGATATAAATAAAAGAATATTTCCTAGTTAAAAAAGGCTCTCCAGAGCTATGATGTTAAGGTTGTTCTTTTGTTTTGTAATCTCGAATATACGTATTTATAAATCATTATTGAAAATATGATGGATGTTTGTTTGTAATTGATTATAAATATTATTTTAGTTATGCATGATCATTTTCATAAAACATTTTTAAAAAAAAATCACATTTGACAAAGATGCTTTGTTTTCCTTGTATAAAGTTGAAATGAGAAAAATGTGCACTTTATTTAACAAACAATTTGATCAAATTTTTATCAATATTATACAATATTGAGAAGCAAAATTTAAAAAAAGAAAACAAAAATACTATTTTTCGAGTGGTGGAGAATTAGGACTCCGAGAGGAGGTGCTAGCGCTGATGCTGGTGGTGATGTTGGTGATTCATAATAGGGAGGAATCGCGGTGGCCTCTTGGCGGCCTATTAAATAATTGGATTTTATTCTTATTTACCTTTTTTCCTTATTTATTTTGGAATTAAAAACAAATTCTAATATGTTTGGTGAAGTGAATGGTATCAAGAATTTTTATTTTTATTTTACAAAATAGGGACCATTTTCTTGTCACTTACCACTCATTTGTAAATGCATATGCATGTAATGTGGACATAATTATTTTGATTTATTTTCCTTCACATTTCTAGTGAAATTCTTGGAAAAAAGGTGTTCAAATATAGAAAAATTATGCGGATAAGTAAATATATATTAGTTAATTAGCTAATATAGTTATAGTTTGAATTAATCATAATTTACCGCAAGTATCTAGTTGTAATTACAGTTTGAGTTTTGTATAATTCGTGCGATTTATACAAACGTTGTGTGCGATTATACAAAAGTTGTGTGTGAATCATATTATATAACGAAATATACAAATGCTATACAAAAACTGTGAATTATACAAACGTATATAAATGGTGCGCGAATTATACAAACGCTATAACTACAGTTACGAAACATAATTATCCAAATTATAGCTATGGAGCATAATTAAGATATTTTTGGGTGACTATATGCGAAAATTCCTCTTAAAATATCGACTCAAATAGATAGTTTAATTGCTTGACCTTTTTTTTTCTTTCTTTCTTCTTTTATTCAACTTTACATGGACTTTGAAGTCAAGGTCATAATAATGGACTAAGGTTGTTAAATTTTTTAAAACTTTTCTTTAATTTATAGAGGAAGTTTCATACACTATTACAAATTTCATTTTAGTTGTATGATTTTTTAAAAAGTTGGTTAAATAATTACACTTTTTACATAAAATACATTAGATTTTTTTGGAGTTATTTTGTAATAAAAAAAATTATAATTGGATATAAATAAAAGAATATTTCCTAGTTGTGTATATATATATCAGGCAACGACAGCATAGACGAGCTGCTCCAACATCTGCACTACAACCTAAGAAAGGCTCTCCAGAGCGATATATGATGCTAAAGTTATTCTTTTATTTTGTTATCTCGAATATACATATTTATGAACTATTATCGAAAATATGATGGATGTTTGTTTGTAATTGATTATAAATATTATTTTTAGTTATGCAGGATCATTTAAAAAAAATCACATTTTACAAAGATGCTTTGTTTTCCTTGTATAAAGTTGAAATGAGAAAAATGTGCACTTTATTTAACAAACAATTTGATCAAATTTTTATCAATATTATACAATATTGAGAAGCAAAATTTAAAAAAAGAAAACAAAAATACTATTTTTCGAGTGGTGGAGAATTAGGACTCCGAGAGGAGGTGCTAGCGCTGATGCTGGTGGTGATGTTGGTGATTCATAATAGGGAGGAATCGCAGTGGCCTCCTGGCGGCCTATTAAATAATTGGATTTTATTCTTATTTACCTTTTTTTCTTTATTTATTTTGGAATTAAAAACAAATTCTAATATGTTTGGTGAAGTGAATGGTATAAAGAATTTTTATTTTTATTTTACAAAATAGGGACCATTTTTTTGTCACTTACCACTCATTTGGAAATGCATATGCATGTAATGTGGACATAATTATTTTGATTTATTTTCCTTCACATCTCTAGTGAAATTCTTGGAAAAAAGGTGTTCAAATATGGAAAAATTATGCGGATAAGTAAACATATACTAGTTAATTAGCTAACATAGTTATAGTTTAAATTAATTACAATTTGCGACAAACATCTAATTGTAATTACAGTTTGAGTTTTGTATAATTCGCGCGATTTATAATGTGTGTGATATGTAAAAGTTGTGCACAAATCAAATTGTATAGCAAAATATACAAACGATATACAAAAACTGTGAACTGTATAGCGAATTATACAAACGATGCTATAACTACAGTTACGAAATAAAATTATCTAAATTATAATTATGAAGCATAATTAAAATATTTTTCGACTCAAATAGATAGTTTAATTGCTTGACCTTTTTTTTCTCTTCTTTTAATAGATATATTTCGTTGTAAAGTCATTTTCTTTTATGGAAAATATTTATTTATTCAAAAGATTAATTCCACGTTGCATTTTATTGAATACATTTCATGGATATTTTTAAATAATTGGCTGAGGATGTTTTGAGTTTCTTTGTATATTTTGCAACAATGGACTGAAGTTGTTAAATCAGGAATTTTCGTATATAGCCACTCAAAAATATCTTAATTATGCTTCATAGTTATAGTTTGGGTAATTATTTTTCATAATTATAGTTATAACAGCATTTGTATAATTCACGCAATATTTATAGAATCTGCTATGCAATTTGCAATTTTCATATATTATATTTCGTTATACAATTCGTGCACAATGTTTGTATAATTTGCAGTATTTGTATATTTCACTATACAACTTAATTCGCACAGTGTTTGTATAAATCGCGCGAATTATTCAAACTCCAACTGTATTTGCACACAATATTTGTATAAATTACGCGAATTATACAAAACTCAAACTATAATTAATTACAACTAGATGTTTGTCGCGAGCCGTAATAATTTTAACTATAACTATGTTAGCTAATTAACTAATATATATTTACTTATTCACGTAATTTTTTCTTTATTAAATTAAATTCCTAGAATTGTTATTTAATTTAAAATCAATGTTTTGTAATCAATTACAAATATTATTTTGTTATATGATCATTTTCCAATTACATTCTTCGATCTAATAGAAGAATAAAGAAGTTTGAATCCAAAAAAAAATGCTTAAACAATTCTTCGACAAAAATACTTTAGGTATATTCGATAAAATTGAAACGATACAAATGCGCTTGCAATAAGGCACTTTATTTGGTCTTCAAACAATTAAACAAACTTGCTCAAATTTTAACAACATAACCTATACAATATTATTGAAATGCAAAATCAAGAATGTTATTTTCCCGGTGGCGGAGAATGAACTCCAGGAGGTGGTGCTGGTGGTGGTGGTCCATAGTATGGCGGAACCATGGCGGCTTCACGGCGGCCGCGTGCCCTACCAAAGAGGTAACAAGCAAGGGCTGCAATGAGGATGATCAAAATCAATGGCAGTGATATCACAATCACATAACCCATTGATTCAATTTTTTCCTGCCAAAATTATTGTGTATCACATTCATGTATACAAAACTAATCTTGTATAACTTATATAAATTTCTCATTTATTGAATTATATATATTATTAGCACATATAGAAATGTGCTTTATGTCTCATAAAATAAAGAGGATTTTT
This sequence comes from Solanum aculeatissimum, assembly GCA_038996855.1. Lineage (NCBI taxonomy): Eukaryota > Viridiplantae > Streptophyta > Magnoliopsida > Solanales > Solanaceae > Solanum > Solanum aculeatissimum. The sequence continues at coordinate 22,374 of JBCEWC010002899.1, read as the reverse complement.
CAAAAAGAACAAGCACCTAAAATATAATAAGGCAAAAATAGCTATAGTTTGCTAAAATTACGATTTGTAACTCCATATTATAGGAGAGAGGCGAGTGAGAGAGGAAAGAGAAAGAGAGTGGAGGTAAATTGTATATGTATATCTGTCGAATTGAATAGGTATATTTGTCAAGTAATTGAATATATACAACTGGTATACATATTTATTTGTATATCTGACAAGAGATTGCAGAGAGAGAAGCGAGAGAAAATAGCAACAAAACCCTAACTATAGCTATAAATTGTATTTTTTTTCAAATTATAGTGATATAATGTAAATAGATATCATATATTTGGCTAGTTACGTAATTTACTCTAAAATAAATGGGCTTTACTTGGAAGCCTCAAGTTTTCTAGATAATACCAAAACAAATTTCAACTTTAGGAAAGTGGGCCGCATAGAGCCCAACTACAACTGAGGTCCAGGCCCAACTAACAAATTCCCTCTCATGTTTGAGAAAAAGAAAAAGGGAAAATAACACTGGTATCCAAAAAATAAAAACTATTTACAAGCGGCTATCTCGTTACTTTCATAGCCACTGCTTTTTAACTATTTTCGCACATTTGATGTCATTAGAGTATATATATATATATACTTTGATTATATCAAGAATGAAGAGACAGTACTTCAGTGAAACTGCGTGATACCATCAAAGTATATATATATACACTCTAACAGTATCAAAAAGGAAGAAGTAGTGCTTCAATGAAAACATCACTAAATTACTCTCTTATATCACTAGAGTATATAAATTCTTATGACATCAACGAGAAACATACAATACTTCATGAAAAAACTACTCAATTACAGGTTAATTATCAAGGATAAGAAAATAATTGATCAGTAAAAACACTACTCATTTACTCCTTGATACTGATAGGATATCAATACACATACAACATATCACAAGGAAATAAATTCAATCCTATATAATCCCGATCTGATATCAAAGTATCCCAAACATGAAATAAGAAAGAAGAAAGTAGAATAAGCGAGTAAATAGTGCAAATCTTTACCAATCCATTAAAAAAATCTGATAATCTATCAAGACTTGTAACCAAATAATTGTGAACCTCAAGATTATCCAGAAAAATAAACTGATGAATCTAAAAAAAAATCAAAAACTTAAATATTTGTATACATCACTCGAATCTAAATTAATCGAAAACCACACCAAAATCAACCGACAAAAACGAACAATAATATATTTAGTATAATTTTTTAAGAAAAAAACATACCTTGTTCTGACAAGAACACAAACTTCATGAACTGATGGATCTGAAACAGAAACAAAAGTACAGTTTTTTCACACTTTAAAATCTGGAAAAATACAGTTGGATTTAGGATTTTTTTTAATAATTTTTTAGGATGATAAAGATGATGACGTGGCTGAATTTAAAAGCTTTTCAACATGAGTAAATGACAGCTTTTTATTTTTGTTGATTTTTATAAATAGAAAAAACTTTTTTGTTTTTCTTTTTTTGTTTAATTGACGTAAGAAAGTAATAGAGACAACTCATGTAAAGCATCAATACTTAGCACATAGGTTGCGTTTTTTCCAATCCAATTAAGATAAGGTATTCCCTAGACATAATTAAAATTTTAAAAAATTATTTAATTATATTTTTTTTATTTATCATGCTTTTTATTATTATTTTCATCTATTTTTATATATAAATAATATTATTTTTCGTCAAAAAGAATTTAAATAATCCTTTATTAATTTTTGTATATTAAAAAAAATAATACTCCCTCTATTTTATTTTGTGTGAAACCTTTTAACTTTTATACAATATTTATAAAAAAAATAACTTTTAAAACTTATGATAAAAAATAATTCTTACATATTTGTGTAGAAAAATTATTTCACTAAGGATTAAAATAAATTTAAAATAAAATAATTCTCAATTAAAATAAAATAACATTCTTTTTTCACAGACTAAAAAAATACACATAAAATGAAGCAAAAATAAAAAAATATATTAAATTAATTCTTTTCAAAAAATAAATTCAACAACTTCGAATATAAAATCCGATCCAATTACGTGTATTCCTAATCCTATAACAATGTAGAGATCCATAGATTAATAAGGCTGGCATAATTAATTAATCTTTCATATATAAGGTTAATAACGTGCATATGTTATGGTACCTCCTTTTTGCAAAATTTTACCAAATTCATAACATAGCGATAAAATCGAACAAGTCGAATTTGAAAAGGGTAAAAATATACGCAGATCTCACTATCTCATAGAGATAAAAAAAAAATATTTCTGAAAAATTCTCATCTCAAAAATTCATAAGCAGAATAAATTAATACGAAAAAAAAATTCAACTAATAATGAAAAATAAATGATAATATAAGATGAATAATGATCACAACAGTATACAGTATAGATTAATATATATGTATGTAAACATTCCACAAGACACCACAATATAATAAAATACAAATTAAAGTACTAATTTCATTATTTATTATAATAAAAATACAACTTCAAGAAACATACATAATACAACAAAATATAAAAAAAAGCTCTTTGAACCAAGGATTTCTATATTTTTATTTATTTATTTATTTATTTTTCATCCTGTATCCAACAAGAACTTGGAAGAACCATAATATAAAATCATTTTTATGATTAATTATTTAATTAAATATTAATCACCATCGACCCCTTGATCTTCCAAAAAAGTAACAAGCAATGGCTATTAGGATTAATACCAATATAGCCAATGGTAATGATATCACTAATACATGCATCTTCTAATTATAATAAATATTCCTGCATTCACAAAATTAAAAAAAAATAAAAATTATTAGTTTATTTTTATTTAATCGAGGTCTGAATCTGAATAAGATAGAAATAGATTAAATAAATCGATTACTATTAAAACAAATATAATCACCTAAAAAAATCAAGTGTATTTTCATCAATCAAAATCATCATATTAATATTTTCACAATTTTTTTATGAAAAATAATATGAAATTACTATATTTATTTAAATTGCAAAGAGTCTTAAATCATCCAAAGATAATATCTTAACTTTTTTAAAAAAATTTAAAGCGCAAAATTACCTCCTAATTTTCTTTTTTTGACAATTTTTTGTTTTCAAATTTTTACCAAACATATTTAATATCACAAATTCATAAAATTTCACAATTTTTTTTAATTTAATATTAAACCAAAATCATACCAACAAAATGAATATAAAAGAAAAAAGGTGGGGAAATTTCCATAGACAAAAAAGAAAAATAGGAAATATTCTTACCTTTCTTGTAGATTTTTTTTATATATATAAATATAAGCAGGGAAAATTTTGTGAAATTTTTGTGTAAATAAAAAAGCACTAGAAAGTCAAGATATAAGCAAATTAAATTCGAAAAATAAATAAATAAATAAATCATGATTTGACATGCACACTGACACGCTATGCTTTTTAACTTTCTACGTGTATGCTCTTATATGATGTTCCTTCCTTGTCATAACATATAGATCCGTTCGATTTGGTTCGGTTCGATATATGTGTATTAATTGATTTGATGTTTCTTTCTTGTCATAACAATTGAGAGTATCGATCAGTTCAGTTCGATTCGATAGGTGTATTAATTGATTTGATGTTCCTTCTTTGTCATAATAATGGACAATATCGATCGATTCAGTTCAATTTGATATGTGCGTATATTAATTGATTTGATGTTCCTTCCTTGTCATAACATATCGTTCGGTTCAGTTCAATTCGATATATGTGTGTATTAATTGATTTGATGTTCCTTCCTTGTCATAAAAATCAAATATCGATCGGTTCAGTTCGATTTGATATGTGTGTATTAATTGATTTGATGTTCCTTCCTTGTCATAAAAATCAAGAGTATCGATCGATTCAGTTCGATTCGATATATGTATGTATTAATTAATTTGATGTTCCGTTCTTGTCATAACAATCGAAAATATCGGTTCAGTTCGATTCGATATATGTGTATATTAATTGATTTGATTTGATTTATAAATGCTTTCAAGATATTAATTATTGATCATTATTAATTTGCTACTCGAAAGAAAAATCTATTTTAAAAAATAAAAGATAAATCAAATGTACCATACATCATAATCATACAAATTCAATAATTATTCCATATATAAAAAATGTATTAATATAAATATTTAAACAAAAATTATGAAGTTCGATTAAATTCGTATTCAGACTTCTGACTCCGCTCGATTGAAAAGGGCATAATCAACAAGATTTTCCACATAGGTAACAAACAATGGCTACTATTAATACCAATATAATTAATGGCAATGAAATCACTAGCACATACATCTTCTATTTCTCTTAGCCTCCTGCATTGATAAAATAAAAAAATATATATTATAAGTTGCGATCGTTATTTTATAATTTGAATTTTTAAAAATAATATATGCATATAAATTAAAATAGAAAAAATAATATTGAATAAGTATTTAAACCTTCATCTTTACTTTTATTCACTATCGTTCCATAACCATTACCTTTGACTTCCTTCGATAACCATTGTTTATGTTAATTTACACGAAAGAAAATTTAAATTTTAAATTATTCGAATTTTCTTTTTTCAAATAATGTATTTACGCTGAATAAGTATTTATATCTTCATCTTTACTTTTATTCATTATCGTCACACAACTATCACCTTCGTCTTTCTTCAATAACTATCAACTATTAACCATCATCATCACCAGCTACCACACAACAACCATAGCTACAATTACTCGAAGCCACTAATTAACTATCATCATCATTTCATTACTATTTACTAGTATTAATCAACTTCATCGTTAATTATTTTTACTATTAATTATCACTATTATCAATCACATCGACCATCAATTATCACAATTAATTGTTATAATCTAAAACCATCACATTTAGTCCACCTATATATATGCACAATCATAGACAATAACCACTTATAAATATCATCATCGATCAATATCGTCAATTATTATCACTAGTTTTTACTTTTCACAAATATTTATAAATACGTTATTCAATAAAGATAAATCGTACAAACTTAATTATTTACGATTCAAGTTTTTTTTTTTTTTTTGACACAAGAGGGCATGAACAATGAACTTTAATACATCAAGAACAAATAGAAATGGATTAGTTACTTGTTTATCTTACACTCAAATTAAATCAGTAATCGATTTCTAGATTTATGAAGACGATATTTTAATAATTAATAGTAACAATAAGATAGAAATACATACATACCTTATCTACCAAAAACTTGTTGTGGATCTTTGTTGTTAACAAAACTCACATAAACATAAAGGAAAAAAGAGAAGAAAATGTATAGAAACTTAGTAAGAAAGAAAAGATAATGGGGAGTCATATAATGCAATTAATAAATAAATAAATAAAGAATGAAAAAGACAGCAACTTTAATTATACATGTATCATGTTGGACCACGATACACTTTTAACGTGTGAAATTTATTGATTCGATTAATTAAATTTTAATTAAAGTAATTTATCAAAAAAATTCAAAATTTTTGACTTTAAGGGTTAAGATGAAGGTAAATTTAGCATTTTAAATTTGTGAATTTTGAAATATAAAATAGAATGATTTATTGATTTTTGAAAATAGATTAGTTATATATGTTAAATAATAATAATAAAAATATAATAATTTCAACTAAAGAGATAAGGATAAGAATTCTTTATTGGAATATCCTTTATTCATTCACATTCACCCCCTTTGATTTTGATATTTATATTCCTTTTATTGCAATTAGTACCACCCAACACGATCATTCGAGGTGAATAAAAATTGGAGATTGGATGCGGGTGAAATTTCCGTAAATGATACTGAGACTAAAACACGACCCAGACTCCTACGAAAAGTAGTAGCGGAAATTTTTTCGCAATGGACACAAATCTAAAAAATTTGATTACATAAAAAGTTGATAACATATTTAAGAACACGAGTTTCAAAAGATATTCAATTTATATCACAAAAATTAGAACGAAAGAAGTACTATTAGATGAGTATCTTACTATAAATATTTATCTCGTATTACTTGATCACTTGCTAAATCAAAATAGAATTAATTAATATTTTCTTCTTTTACCCCTACAATTAGTATATTTTTATTTAATTAATTAATTAAAAATTAGAAGTAAGGGAAGGAAAAATGAAAAGGGGATTACAATATGGAAAATCGAAAATAGTCAACCAACTAAATTACTCAAATTCCCCCTACAATTAATATAACCTTTGAAAATCTAAACAAATTTAAAGACTCAATTTCTTTTTTCAAAAATCTAATTAATATGTACAAAGAACAAAATAATAAAATTAATTAATCTATTAATAATTTCTTAATCATCGTGTAGAACCAAAAGTGTTCATCTAATATCATACGAAGGGAAGACCTCATTAACAAAATATTCACGTTCGATAGCACTCCCTCAGTTAGTCGGGATCCTAATATAGGTACTAAACACCAGATGAGACACTAACAGTCTCACCACATAAAACGAGGTAGTAACATACATTACTACAAAATAACAAATACCTCGTACAGTCTCACAAAATGAAGTCCGGAGAGAGTAGAGTGCACGACGAACTTTTGATACTACAAGTAATAATTCTCAGTAATGGTGTAAGTTCAACATGGCACTATGTAAAACAGGAAAAAAAAAACTGCAAACTCTGCAAATAACATCTTTTCCCGCCTTTTAGCCCGTTTCATTTCACCGTTGCTGTTTTACATTAACCTCGTTACAACATTTTATCCTATGTATACAGATTGAGGTACAAGAGGGTGAGGGTGGGGAGGGGATGGGGTGGTGAATAAGCTGCAAAGATCCAAATACACATGAGATACAAGGGAGTTGTAGTGGGGGGAATAATTCACAGTAACTAAGCATAAGTTGAACAATGGTGATCTCACCAGTCAGTTACTACGAACTGAGAAAGGAGCGTTACAAGACGAAAGGGGCTGATGAGGCTGACAATGTTACTTTGCGTGGTCCAGCAATGCCACCTGTCTCCTGGTTTCCTACTGGCTTATTGGATAGTCGACGTTTGTATCGCTTGAGGACGGATGCCAAGTTCTCTTTTCCTTTAGGAAAGGCCACATCTCCTGCTGCAGTGCCCATTCGTCCCTTTCGACAGGAAATTGCTGTCTCCACGTCTTTGATCATCTCTAAGAGCATAGCTGCAGTCGTGCATTTTCCTCGGCCCTGTTTTGCTTGTGGCGGCAGGTTTCCATTTGAAATTGGAGGGGGGCTTGTCTTTTGCTGAGAGCCAACTGGAATTTGAAGACAAAAACAGTGGCTCGTCGGAGAACGGGGCTTCGAAAATGCCAGATCTATTATTCCCTGAAGTTTGAAGTTGGTAAATGATTCATCAGATAAATAATAAATCTTATACTAGCAACAATTGGGGTTGACACATATTAATGTAACATTTCATCAGAGTCGAGATCAGCTCAATTACAACACTTTCCTGCTGTTCAAAGAAAGGATAATGTCAAACAAGTGACCCCCTAGGGATCTCGTGGCACCTTTGATGCCTTTACCACTTGTTTAGCCATCTTAAAAATGGGAGGACCAGGATGGTCACTACAATGCCTCTTTTGGCACAGTACAAGGGTCCAACGATGAATCTAACACAAAATGCGGGATGTGATATAAGCTTTAAAGAGGATTTTCATGAAGGATTGTGGTATAACACCAAAAAGCATGCTTCATTTCTCCGATGCTTAGAAATTGCTTTACAATATAAAATAATTCCAAGAAATAGAAAACCTCGAGAATCTGTGAATGAACAAAAGAAAGATAGGATATGAGGCTTTACCTGAAGACGGTTGAGAACATAGGTATATTTGCCCCACAACTCTGGCCTGCTTTCCATAAGTGAAAGCTCAAGAATTCTGTGAATGCACCACACACCAAAGCTTACAATCAGATCTACTTTCCAAACACAACCTTCTCCGCAGTGAGGAACTGACATCACCAAGAACTTGGTATAATCCATCTCTTCAGGTTTTTGGGCAGTACCAGATTTCCTGTTGGAAGAGAAGTGTGATTCACCGATGTTGGTCAATCTACTCATCTCCCTAGTTTCAGCTTCATAGAGAAATTTCTCTCTTGCAGCAATCCGATCTATAAGATCCTCATCAGCCCCATCATCTTGCCTAAATAACCACTCAGATCCTTCCAGTTTCAAAAGTTTCACAATACAACTTCTGAAAGACTGAAGCAGCTTAGCTTCCAAGTCAACCGTCGATGTACTCTCCTGAGTAGATGAACTCTGCATAATTCGATGATCGCCACTAGCAACATCTGGCTTACCAGCTACACCAAATTGCTCAAATGGCTGTCTAGACCACAAGGATCCAGTCCCTGAATTGGAGCTGTACTGCAAGGGGAACACATCTCTGCAGACTTTAGGAGAATGTTCATACCTCTGATGACCACCTGCCCTAAGTGAACCGCTCATATAGGCTTGTTCATATGTAGATCGACCACCAGATTGTCCATATCCCATAGAATTGTACCATTGAGTTCTCCCATCTAAGACTGGGGAATCTTGGCGAGGAACATAGCGTCCTGAGATATCAGGCGAGCTGAAGTACTTCTTCGAGTTGGCTGAGCCGGCCACACTCTCAGCATTTTCAGTATAGCCAAGGTCGATAGAAGTGTGATTGGACTGCATGGAATTATTTCGGGCTACAGGGACATTTCCAAAACCAGGTGGGGCTCGACTACTCACTCCACTCTGAGGTTTTTGTCCCGAAACACGAGCCAATGGTTCTGCATAGATTGATGTCAGTGATGATACGGAACGAGGAGATGGCGACTCCAGTTGCCCATTTAAATAATCAGATCCTCTTTCTTTTGCAAGTTGATTAAGGTAAGCAGTAATCTGATATCCATGCACAGTGGCAGGCTGCTGATCATACCCAGCAGAAGTCGCTGGAATCCGCATACTGGAATAGCGCCTCTCCCCTGAATCAAGTATGTTGCTGTTGGAACTTTGCACATACGCATCTAATAATTTCATATGGCTAGACCACATAGAAGATGTCGAAGCTGGCTCCTTTGGGACTCTATAAGCAGAGTCCACGATGCTTGATGGAAATTGCTGCTTGGGAGAGTAGATATTCGAGTTGATCAGAGTCTCAGGTATTCTTGCACTCCCAGATGGAATATATGCACTGCTTTCCACTTTTAATGATGCAGGGGCAGGTTTTGAATTCATCTTTGAATCCAGACCAAGTATTATATCCAGTTTCTTGGACTTCGCTTCTGCTGTGGCCATGCCATGATAATCAAAAAGCTGTCCCCAAAACTCATTTAGAACTTCTGTTAACTGCCTCCTAGCTGCACGACCAAGACCTGCTAATCTTGATAGACTTCCCGTACCACTCCCCGTGTCCTCTAATTTTCCACTAAGACTCTTGTATGACCCCGGACCATCAGAAATAAAAGATTGAGTACTCTCAGATATTCCTTTAATTGCCTCTTCAGGCTCCTCCCACGAATCTCCATCATCCCTGTCATTTGCCATGTCCCCTTCAATTCTGAGTGTCTTCTCTACGACATCCACAGATTCAGTATTTAAGACACTGGTATCCACAGATTCAACACCAGACACCTCATTACAAACACTTTTCTCTGTGGAACTTTCTCCGGCAGATGCAGATACCTCAGGCTGACTGACAGCAGGAGCTGAAAATGTTGTTTCCGATTTGCTCTCATCAATGGTTGCCAAATGATGGACCTTCTCAAAATCCAAAAGTGATTCTGGCAAGATTTGATCAGAGTCATTAGTTAATAAATCTGGATGGCTTGCCAAGGATTTTTCCACATGAAATGCACCTTCTTGCTTTTGGGAGGACCTTTCTACTTGGCCAAACGTAGTATTACTCGCACCAAGTTGATTACACTCCGAATATGGCTCAGGCATAGGTGTTTGCAGAAATGCCTGAGCATCGAACCTGGAACTTGCAGATTTCAGTGGAGTAACTGCTAACCACAGCATCAGACAAAGAGATAAAGAGGCTGCAGTGAGTAGAAAAACATATGGAGTAGACACGCTACTCCCAATACTCCACTTTAAATTATTAACCCAATCACTATTTCCAAATATCATCTCTATGACAAATGTAATCTTTAGGCCAAGCAAGCCGATGAATGTGCCAAGAGATAATAACTCCATTGACTGAGAAATTTTGTGGATACCCATTATTGATCTGGAAGAAGCAACTCTGAACAGGGGTATGACAGAAGATGGAAGCACAAGAGCAACCACAACCTGTGTGAGTATTAGTAACTGATATAGGCCTTCAGCTCCTGAATTCCATACACAATAAAGGGCTGGGACAATAGAAATAACTCTGATCGTCACATGATGAAGCCAGCCTGGGATGTCCATTCCGAATAAGTCATGCACAACTGCTTGTTTACCAAGATCCCAAGTTAGTGGTGTAACTTGATTGGAAATAAATGTAACCAGCATTATGGTAAATGGTGCTACAGAACTTCTGAACACCTGTGTCAATCATTCAAGAAAATCATTAATATCTCTATTCCACAAAAGGCTAGCTTAGACAAATCATCTTTTGCTGTTTGAATCTAACCTGATCGAGCAATGACAATGTGTCCTGAAACGTCAGTAACAAAAGGCCAGTACTGTAAGACACGTTGGCTGCCGAATTCATTGCGGCATAGTTGACCAGGAAAATGCCACTGAATATGAAAACAATGGCAAAAAAATGGTCTTGACACAAAGCTCCCCTGGAAAGTTCTGTTGATTCCTTTCCTTGCTGCAACAAAGAATTTTTATAGAGGTAAAGACGATATAGTCTAGCATTGATCTCACCAACACAAGTAGCAAGGAGTCAAAAAAATCAAAATGCTGTGGAGTTCAGAATTATTTCTAAGCTATGATAATTACTGACGCTAAACGGAAACCATACAAATAATATGAAACATAAAAGTTCTAAAAGTCTGTCATCTCTATATCCAAAAACAAATACATCACAAAACATGGAAATACTTGGCTGCACAAAAAAAAAACACATGCACCAGTAATGCAAAGATGTATCATTTTTTTCACAAGGGATGTTGAAGACACATCGTTGAGCATTGCATGTCTGAACATATTTCACACTTTTAGACTGTTGAAATTAACCCTGTGTACCATTGCCCGGTGAATATTGGCTCTTACAGCCCTGGCTACACAAATATAATACAGATAGACTCAATACAGATGAAAGAGAAAAAGCAACACAAGGTCATTTCCGACATGCTCTTTAACCTTCTCACTTCCTCCACCCCGTAAAAGAGAGGGAAAGGGAGAAAACACTCTTCTTGACGTAGTTTGGTTTCCTTTTTTCCCGAAGAAATAAATTCATCCACCATAAAAATTATGATCCCTAGCATAAAAAGCTTAACAACAATAGAGGCTTCAGAAACACGGATTGCTTCAACAGATTTATCTCTTCAAAGAATCAACATAAGCAACTGAGCTGATCATGGTCCAGCCAACTTAAATCCGAAGGATAAGCAGTAAGTTTAGGAATCATAACTGACGACCACAAGATAAAAGCAAATACAGAATTCACACGCCAAATTCTTTACTCAGGGGCTAGTGTTTGCCAGTTGTGTAAAATATTTATCAAGCCAATCTTTTTTTTTTCCTTGATAAAGTAAGTTGTTTCATTACTGGCATCAAGAAGATGCAAAGAGTAGAAAAGTAGATAAGCTAGCTCCATTACATGACAAAAATTAAGAGCCGGGAGCCAACCAAAACCAAAAAATCTAGAGAAGACCTAACATGACTATGGATAGTCTAGAGTTAAAGAGCTAACAAAATCTAAGAAAGCAGTAGAATTATTCACACATGACTGGTTGGACCAACAAAATAGACTGAACAATAATTTAGCCTTGAGTTATCATGGCCCAATCTCACATACCAATAGTTATCATAACAATAAGTCCAGTTACAGACTGTTTAAAAAGTTACAGATGTGCCTCCATTCTGCAAGTACAGATCAGTACTTACGCCTACATATGCACAAACACACACACACACACACACCAAAAGAGAGAGAAAGAGAGAGAAGGGACACCTGTACAATAGAAGAATGGAGGTAAAAATTGTGAGGCATAATACTTGCTCCAAGAAGACTCATCAATGCAAATGTACTCTCTCCACTAAACTTATTCAGCATCCCGCCGATGGAGAATGGAGTTTCAGGTTGAGTTATGACCACTCCAAAAACATAAGAGAGCAGTACAGAGCTCGCCCAGCCAATACATAAGAATTTTGCACTGCCATTGTCCTAGACATAGTATTTTGAAATCATTATCATTTATGAGAGTAGGACCACACGACAAGAATCTGAGATAATTCAAAACGTCAATAACAGAAAGTCCACAAGGATAGTTAGTAGTAAGACTTACGAAAAGAGAAGCAAGCAATGGAAACAAAATGGCACCAGTCGCAGTCAGGAAAACACAGCTAAACAGGTCAATGCCAAACACAACATTAAGCCCATGTGCAGTGCCCAAAACCTATAAGAATCAAGTGGTTGTAAGTTGATGTGCTAGAAAAAGGTCACATGCTCAGAAGCAAGAGTATACACAAAATGAAATAGTGAAACTACCATTGTGAGGTCCAAAGCAATCATTGAAACCTCAGCTTGAATTCCTAGGAATATGCATGTAACTTTGTCATATTCTTCACTGCAAATCTTTGACACCATCAAGGACAAAAGAGTTATTACACAGCATAGGTTACACAAAATACAAACTAATGATTAAAGCAGAAGATGTAACTTCAACTCATGCCAAACTTAAAATAAGATGTGAACAACAATGCAAGTTTTGTTACATGCATTCTTCTTAACCAGTGTATTGTGAGATGAAAGGAAAAACTGATATCATCTGGTTAACCCACGCGCTCATTCCAGCACTCCCCGCTCAATAGTGTTAGCCAATTTATAGGACACTACCATGGGGAGGCTTATTCTGCTTAAGGACTCACGAGGACTAATTTGAAAAAGAAAATAGATGTTCATACACAAAAACAAGATGCAACTGTTGATCATGTTTCAAGACTACTCTGTGTGGACAGAGTTACCTAGTGCCTATTGTTGGTTGGAAGTGACAGGTATCCCATGGAATTATTCAAGATGTGCACAAGCTGGCCTAGACACCACGGTTATAAAAAAAAAAAATTGTCCTTGCTATGGGTGTTCTAAACGAAACATACAAGTGCAGGAGAATCAACATCCATGTATGTTAGACTTTACTAAGATTCATCACTGCTTAGATACTGCAATCAAAAGTTAAATTCCAATGAAAGAACACTACCTGCGCAAGATCTCGGTCTGTAACCAAGGCTATACAAGCAGACAGATACTGGCACAGAATGGCAGCAAAATTGAACAAGAGTACTAGCATGACTAAATCAAATCCAAATCGGGCTCCTCCATCAACCATTGCAGCCCATTTCCCAGGATCAACATAGCCAACTGCAATAAGCAGCATTGGCACAGAAGCAGAAAGTACCCGCTGAAGCATGCTGGGCTGCCTATAATCTCTTGTCAGATTTTCAGACTCCATAATTTTATTTAAATAGTCAGCAAGCCCAGAGATTGCAGTAAACTAGCACTACAACATTACTAAGCAACCTGTTTGACATGAACAAGCTCAATATTACAATCCAGCCAGTGAAGCTCCAACCACACAGCTTTTCTATGTAGCAGCTGCAGCTCCAACTGCTCACTGTAGCTCAATGTAGAACGGGTAAAGCTGGACACCAAAGCCCCTCGTAATATCTGGAGAATTGTGAGCAAGTCTACATCCAAAAGCAATGGACACAGAGGTTGACAAGTGCAATTTATTACAATGAGTCTTTTCAAGCTGCTAAAATTAGCCAACTCCGAAAAAGAAATTTGAGAAGTGCGCCTTATAACGAAGATAGTCTTTTTGAGCTGCTAAATCCACCAACTCAAAACAAGTACACCACATTAACACCTTTGCATATGCCAACAAACAGAGTGCCTGATTTCTGAATCGAGTAAAATACCAAAAACTTCAGTCAAATGTCCAAAACTTGTAGTTAAAGAAAAAACTATGCAACCATGACTATCAAACACTTAAAGCGGCGGAAGAAAGCACTATTATCCAAATTTAAACTATATACATGTTAATACCAGTTAAAAGACAAAAATGCTGAAGTGAACAAACTATCCAACAGAATAAAATTGCATCTTTCACAACCTAATATATATCAGCAATACATCACAGTGTCCTGTAGCGAGAGAAACATGGATCACAAAAATATAGCAAAAGAATACCTCCACCGAGATAATAAACCAACCAAGCATTATTCATATACTTCAGAATTAAGTCAACTTGCCAAAAAAGAAAGGGAAGCAAATGTAAACACTCAGTATAACCCATGTTACAGCCTGTCATCTAAAGCTAAACATGATTGCTTTAACAAAAATCCCCTGCATTTTGATATCGTTACAAGTAAAAAGTCTCCAATTTGACTTCAAAAGTAATACTACTTTTCAAAAAAAGAAAGAAGAGAAGTGCAAATGAAAGACCTTCTCCTCTTCAACCATCCAGATCTTCATTACACAAAACAAAAGAAACCCATCAACTTTATCTTCAAAAAGATCAAATTTTTTCAGATAAGGAAAAAACCCCAGAAACCAAAAACCCATGACTAACACTTCTCCAACCTTTTTAACACAACCCAATATAACAAATCAAAACAATAAGCTAAAACTCAATCCCCACTTCATCGGATCTGATACAAACTTGACCTATAAAAATCAATTATTTTTTCAAAATTTCAAAACAGATAATCCTTGTACCTATATCTAAACATACCCATAACTGTAAAATAAAGAAATAATAAATTTTTCACAAGTGGGTATAGACCATTAGGGTTTTCCACCTTTTTTATTTTACCTTCTAATAGTTTTCCTTCCTTTTCTGAGGGGGTTCTTCTTCCTCTCTATATATTTCAGTGCTCAGAGTTCAGATCAGAAGCTTTTAAAGAAGCACTAATATCTATATATACTACTAAAGAGAAAAAACGAGGAACCTGTACATAATACATATCCTAGAGAGATGGAGAGTTATGGTGTGTGAGCTGTGAAGACTGTAGAAAGAGAAACTATATATATATACACATATTATAAATATATATATACTATAGGGAAAAAGGGGTCATGAGGGGGGGTGGGTAGGGTCTTAAAGCTATCTTGGAGAGAGAGAAAAAAAGGTGAGGAGGTTTCACTTCACTAATGTGAGTCCAAAAGCTATGAAGGAAAGAGAGAGAGAAAAGTGAACTAGAAAGATAATTTTATTTTTTTCAATTTCGGTTCGATGTTCGTATTAGAGTCTCAATTAAATTTAAATTATACACTTTTTTTATATTCAAGATTTCTAATTTATGATGAAAAAATTTCACCATTATAACACAACTCGTGTTGGTAATTTTACTTTTTTTATTGTCTCTTCTTTTTAAAATTTCTTTGAATGGTTTTTAATTTTGCTATTAAATCTATTCTACGTTATGTTTAGCGCAGTTATTTTGTTTCAAAATTTTGCGCGTAATTTGAAAATTAATAACTTATAATACTTATATTAACTGATATTTTTAGATTTAGAGAATAAGTTGGTTTGGAGGGTGATCATTCACACGGGTGATTCGAGTTTGATCCCTCGTTAATGATTTCTTAGTCGAATTTGTCGTATAGAGTTTGTCTAGTGCGATTAACATTTTCTATGTGGTTCACAAGTTATAACACAGTAAGAGATTTACACAGTATGCATAAAGTGCTCAGCACAGATGCTCATCCGAAGGGCAGAGGTTATAACGGTTGGGGTTGTTCTAGACTTTTTTTTAAAAAAAAAGAGTAAAAATTTTATATTAAATGTAAAACATGAAAAAAAAAAGAATCTTTTGTACGTTATGTTCAACGCTGTTATTTTATTATCATATCTTTTGTGTGATTGAAAAAAATTTATTTAAATAATTCTTATCAATCAAATAAAACATGTTCGATTTGACTAAAGAAGTAGATTCGAATTAAAAATAATTATTATTTATTTTGGGGCTTTTAATTTTCTTTTTGCTTCTTGTGGGAAAGATCTCTTCAAAAGAATATTCTGACGTGAAACCAGGAAAACTTTCCATCGATTTTCCTCTCTGACGCGACCCTATCGGAATCACAATCATCACCGCCGTTAAGTCGCCGAAAATAAGCTTTTCTCGCCGTCATGACGAATTAGCTCCTTATTCAATTGAATCCGCTAGCGATTCTCTTGAGTTGTTGATCTGCTTCGGTTTATTCAAAAATCGATCGACTCTAATTCAGAACCTGAAGGAATTTCAACGCCAGCAAAATATACTGAAATTTTATGCGTATTTTGAAAATTAATACTGATATAAGTATTTATTATAATACTCATGTTAACTGATATTTATTCTTAGATAGAGAATAAGTTGATTTTGAAGGGTGTTTATCCATACGGATGATTCGGGTTCGATTTCTAATTAATATTTTCTTCGTCGAGTTGGTTGCATAGGATTTGTCTAGCGCGATTTATATTTTTTGTGTAATTTGCAAGTTATTACATGGTGAGAGATTTATACCACATGCACAAAGTACTCATCACGAATGCTCACTCAAAGTGCAGAAATTATAGCGATTGAGGTTATTTGGGAGTTTTTTTTTAAATAGAATAAAATAAAATAAGTAATTTATACATAGAAAATATGAAAAGGGAAAAAAATAAAAGTGACAAGAGTGAATATATTTAAATTTATTATGTTTTATGTGAGATGGGTCCATAAAAAATTCTCTATCTTATCCTTTATAAGATAGAAATTAAATTATGTATATCTCATTTTTTTAAATTTTATTTATGAAAATTATATTGAATATGTTATTATTGTTATTTAATTTATTTTTTTATTTTTTATATATGAATTTATGGAATGCTAGCTAATGGATTGGGAGATAATAATACTTCTTCTGTTCTTTTATCACTTGCTCACTACATTAAAATATTATTTTCATTTTATTTGAGTAAATTAAAAAAATATTCATTTTAGTATATTTGAAAATGTATTACTTTTTAATATTATTTTTATCATTAAGAAGCTATATAAAATACTAATAATTAAATTTAGATTCTTAAAATATAATTGAAACAAAAATTAGGTTAATATTCATAGGTATCTAGCTATTTGTGTTGTTATTCATTCATTATTAAATTTTTTTAATAATATCTTGACTTAATTTAAATGATATTTATTAATAATATGCTAACAATGTCATAAGTTTTATTCAATTTCGTGAATGATTGTCCTCAAGATATTCTCAGAAAATTATTAAAGTCATACAATCAAATATTTACTGGAAATGAAACTTAATGCAGACATCAAATTCGTATTACAACCGTTGAATTAATAAAATGATACCGCATACAACTTGAATTGTAATGAAACCATCAAATAAACACGATTTTTTTATTGTAACAAACATTATTATAGAAAGTTTTAAATAATTAATATTTAATAAATACTATTAGAAATATTTCATTTATGTATTTGAGACTTTGTTAGCAAATAGCAACACCATATTATATTGTCTTGTAAATTTTATGTTGGTATTTCTATATTCAAAATTTAATTTAAAAAAATATTTTTAAAAAAGCGAGTTGAACTACTCCTGCTCGCAGTCTGCGCAGCAACGCAGGATTAAGTTGGGTCAACTATTTTAAGCCCATCATTTTGATAGAGCGATTTAATCCATAAAATTTTAAAATTTGCATAAATTGACTATTTGAGCTAAAGCATCTCGTATTGACAATTCTAATAAATACATATAAAATAATAGAAAAATATTAATTAAATTTTGCATAAATAATTTTTTTCTTTTTTCTTTATGACTAAGTAGATGTTATTAATCACAAAGTGAAACTGTTACACACTTGAACAATTATGTTATTTGAAAATTTTTCTTTTGAGTAACAAATGAAATACTATATATGGTATTCTCAATTAGTATTGCTAAAATATGATGTCAAAATACATTGCATATTTTGTCCCAAATTTATAATAAAAACTCACAAGAGTGCTTGAATTTGACTCAATAGGTAGATATTGACATTGTGTAATATAGTTGAAGACATTTTTATTGTTTTTTTCGGTCAATTCAGTAAAAAAAAGTGATTACATTTGACCTCTTTCTGTTACGATTACTATATTATTTGAATTTAAAATAATAAAAATAAATTTGTGTGTCGCTTTTAAAGTTAATCATCTATGGTTCATAAGAAATCTTATTATGATGAGTTGCTTATTGACGACAGGAAAATAATTTTTAATCAATCTAATATTTATATTATTATCGTGACTTGTTTATATTAATCGAAGAAAACTTGTCTAATTTAACTAAAGGACTATAAGATAAAAAAAAACTTATCTTTGAGTATACTTTTTTTTTTAATTAACTTTGGGTCATTGACCCATTTATTTCAGATTTAAATTGATGGGCACAAAACGGCCCAATACACAATGGTCCGGTCCAGTTAAATGAAAAGTCCATCAGCCGACTTAAATAATAGGCAACCCTAGGTTTCCTAATCCTTTCCCCATTCTGCATTTCTATCCTCCAACTCCGCCGTCTGCAATGTGAAAATCAACTCGACGCTTTGTCTTCCTCCTCCTTTGGGTGTCGAATTATCTTCATCATGTGTCTCTGATCTCCTATCTCGTCAGTTGTCAAAGGTAGGTGATGTGTTTTGCTCATCCTGTTAGTCCTTCTTGTTAATTTTCATCGTTCCGCAGGTGTCTTCTCCAGTGAAATCATCCTTTTGTGGAAGAGTCTGGACCCCCGCCATCTACTCTGGCCATGTAAGTAACCTTCTACCTTACTGAGACTAGCAAGTTGATGAATTCTTCTCATGGATGCAACTTCGTGATTTGTCAGAAAGCCTTCCGGAGAGAGTGACCCAGTCACTCGACTTTTAAAATGGCCTCTGATGTGGTGCATCCTCTGAAGTCTCTCCCGGTGCCGACTCTTTCTTTTTTGCTAATTTTGTATCCCTATTTGGTGGCTACTTAGCCGAGATGTAATTAAAAATTTCACAGCTAAAGCGGGTAACCCTTTCATCATGTAAATGTTGTATGTAAACTTAGAGGGTAGTGGCTAGAAAAATACAATCTAATATTTATATTATTGTTGCAGTCCACGTGCTTTAGACGTGCAATGTATGTAATTTGTTAAGATTTATTTAAATAATTCTTATCAATCAAATAAAACATGTTCGATTTAGCTAAAGAAATAGGTTCGAATTAAAAATAATAATTATTTATTTTGGGGCTTTTAATTTTCTTTTCGCTTCTTCTGGGAAAGATCTCTTCAGAAGAATATTTTGATGCGAAACCAAAAAAACTTTCCATCGATTTTCCTCTCTGACGCGACCCAATCAGAATCACCATCATCACCGCCGTTAAGTCGCCGGAAACAAACTTTTCTCGCCGCCATGACGAATTAGCTCTGTATTCAACTGAATCCGCTAGCGATTCTCTTGAGCAATTGATCTTCTTTGGTTCATTCAAAAATTGATCGACTCTAATCCAGAACTCGAAGGAATCTCAACGCAAGAACAATATACTGAAATTTTAACTCGCAAACGGCATCAACCATTGTTTTCGGGCAACACAATTAATTTTGCATTTTTCTTGGCATAAGGGTTGGACGCACAACTCCAGCGTGCAGCAGAAGATGATCCAGGTTACATTTTCCATATTCCTTTCCTGAACTATATTTCACATTACTTTTCCAAACTAAAATTTTATTATGTTGTTGTATTCCTCTATTCATGCTTAACTAAATACCTCTATTTTTCAATTTGAATTTTCTGAAATACTTATCTGAATTTCCAGTTGCTAATTTCTATTGTTAGTATCTCCATAATATATTTTTGTTTCTGAGTATAAAATACTAATTTTCTTGACACTATAACGTAATTTTTGCTACTGTATAACTAATTCTCCTTTTTAACATATTAAGTATGGATAAAATGTAACTTATCTATATTAGTAAAGATTCTATCTCATTCTCATTGAGATTTTAATTACTCTATGAAAAAACACTTATCATCAAGTATACTTCTTGTTTATATTATAACAAATTGAAAATTTCTACTTTATTTTTCTTCATATTTGTCTTGTTATGTATATAATATTTTATTTTTGATGAGTTGTTTATTGACAAGAAAAATACAATATAATATTTATATTATTGTTGCAGTTCACGTGCTTTAGACGTGCGATGGGTGTGATTGAAAAAGATTTACTTAAATAATTTTTATCAATCAAATAAAACATGTTCGATTTAGCTAAAGAAGTAGGTTCGAATTAAAAAAAATAATTATTTATTTTGGGGCTTTTAATTTTCTTTTCGCTTTTTATGGGAAAGATCTCTTCAGAAGAATATTCTGATGCGAAATCAGGAAAACTTTCCATCGATTTTCCTCTCTGACACGATCCAATCAGAATCACCACCATCATTGTCGTTAAGTCGCCGAAAACAAGCTTTTCTTGCCGCCATGATGAATTAGTTCCTTATTCAATTGAATCTGCTAGCGATTCTCTTGAGCAATTGATCTGCTTCGGTTCATTCGAAAAACGATCGGCTCTAATCCAGAACTTGAAGGAATCTCAACGCCAGCAAAATATACTGAAATTTTAACTCGCAAACGTCATCGACCATTATTTTCGAGCAACACAATTAACTATGCATTTTTCTTGCCATAAGGGTAGGACGCACAACTCCAGCATGCATCAGAACATGATCCAGGTTACATCTTTCCACATTCATTTCCTGAACTATATTTCACATTACTTTTCCAAACTAAAATTTTATTATGTTGTTGTATGCCTCTATTCATGCTTAACTAAATACCTCTGTTTTTCAATTTAAATTTTCTGAAATACTTAATTGAATTTCCAGTTGTTGATTTCTATTGTTAGTATCTCCATAATATATTCTTGTTTCTGGTATAAAATATTAATTTTTTTGACAATATAGCATAGTTATTGCTACTGTATAACTAATTCTCCTTTTTGACATATTAAGTATGGATAAAATGTAACTTATCTATATTAGTAAAGATTTTACTTCATTCTTATTGAGATTTTAATTACTCTATGAAAAAAAAAAACTTATCTTCAAGTATACTTCTTGTTTATATTATAACAAATTGAAAATTTCTACTTTATTTTTCTCCATATTTGTCTTGTTTATGTATATAAATTTTTTTTTTTGATGGGTTGTTTATTGACAAGAAAAATACAATCTAATATTTATATTATTGTTGCAGTTCACGTGCTTTAGACGTGCGATGTGTGTGATTTGAAAAGATTTATTTAAATAATTCTTATCAATCAAATAAAACTCGTTCGATTTAGCTAAAGAAGTAGGTTCGAATTAAAAATAATAATTATTTATTTTGGGGCTTTTAATTTTCTTTTCGCTTCTTCTGGGAAAGATCTCTTCAGAAGAATATTTTAATGTGAAACCAGGAAAACTTTCCATCGATTTTCCTCTCTGACGCGACCCAATCAGAATCACCATCATCACCGTCGTTAAGTCACCGGAAACAAGTTTTTTCTCGCCGCCATGACGAATTAGCTCCTTATTCAACTGAATTCGCTAGCAATTCTCTTGAGCAATTGATTTGCTTCGGTTTATTCGAAAATCGATCGGCTCTAATCCAGAACTTGAAGGAATCTCAATCAAATAAAACATGTTCGATTTAGCTAAAGAAGTAGGTTCAAATTAAAAATACTAATTATTTATTTTTGGGGCTTTTAATTTTCTTTTCGCTTCTTGTGCCAAAGATCTCTTCAGAAGAATATTCTGATGCAAAATCAGGAAAATCCATTGATTTTCCTCTCTGACACGACCACACCAGAATCACTATCATCACCGCCGTTAAGTCGCCGAAAATAAGCTTTTCTCGCCGCCATGATGAATTAGCTCCTTATTCAACTGAATCCGCTAGCGATTCTCTTGAGCAATTGATCTTCTTCGGTTCATTCAAAAATCGATCGGCTCTAATCCAGAACTCGAAGGAATCTCAACGCCAGCAAAATATATTGAAATTTTGCGTGTATTTTGAAAATTAATACTGATATAAGTATTTACTATAATACTCATGTTAACTGATATTTATTCTTAGATTTAGAGAATAAGTTGATTTTGAAGGGTGTTTATCCATACGG
>JBCEWC010002898.1:0-32295 GCA_038996855.1 Solanum aculeatissimum | reverse complement strand
TTTTAGGCCCAAAAGGTGGATGAAGGGCATTTTTGTACCATTTCTAATACTTCGAGGGCATTTTAGGCCCTTTTCCGATTTAAAAATATATCGATAACGATAATCAAAATTCAAGGTAACACATCACAAAAATCACAAATTTACATGTGTTGACAATAGTTAATAATACACATTAATATTATAATCTTACTCAACAAGAGTATTAGAAGAGATGTGCCTTCGAGACTTCTCTTTTAGCATGGGAGTAGAGAAGGAAAAGGCGAGGTTGAGTCATATAATAAGTAAGGGAACAAAGTGAGCTATTAGGCGATTGAATTCATTTCAATTTAGTTGATATGAAAGCTAGCAGAGAGCTCATATCGCATTTGAAAGCAAGTGAGACTAATAGCTTTAGTTTTCGATTTGTTAGGAAGAACTATTTCTCTTGAAAAATAATATTTCAAATTAACTATATGAATTATAAATTTTTTGCTACTTTGACCTGTTTCATGAATGATTTAATTTTATTTTTTGTCTAATATATATATATATAATATTATTTTAAAATTTTATTTGAATAAAAGTTTGGTTCTTCGAATCGAAACTTTTGAAAAGAAAACACTAACATCGAATCAAAAAACCAAATTAATTTGATTTGATTTTTTGATATTTATGTTCAACTGAGATTAAAGGTCTCTTGAAGCCAGAACGAAATTCGGGGTGAGAAAATTCCTTTTCTTAAAAAAAGAAGAAGTAATAAATGATTCAAGAAAGTATTTTTATTTTATCAGGTCAATCTATTTTAACGGACAAGGACGTTGCACGACTAAACGTAACTCCATTTCACTACATGCATGAAATGTGCCCGTGTAAAGTCGAATCCGCGTCCTTCAGGACAAAAATTCAACTTTCCACTACCCACACTACATTCATATTTATTATATTGGATGCCACATTTAATATTAGTAGTACCAACTTGTACTTCTAGAAAAATATAATAATAAGAGAATCATGAAAAGGTAAAAAATGGTTAATAAATGTTGTTATCTTTTATATATTAATAAATTTTACTCTGATTATAAGTTCAAATGTTATATCATATATTAATAATTTCACCCCATATACCTTAATAAATATATAATAATTAATTAATTTGCACTTAATTAGCTTAATATATATTTTTTTAAATATCACATCACAG
Source organism: Solanum aculeatissimum (assembly GCA_038996855.1). NCBI lineage: Eukaryota > Viridiplantae > Streptophyta > Magnoliopsida > Solanales > Solanaceae > Solanum > Solanum aculeatissimum. The sequence goes on along the minus strand of JBCEWC010002898.1, from coordinate 31,115 downwards.
TTCACGAAAATAAATAAATTATAATATTAATAGAGTTAAATATTAAAGTATTATTATTTCAAAAGAAATTATAAAATAAAATATACAATATTGTTTTGTCACGCTGACTTGGCTCTATTATTATCAGAGCCACGTGTAGTAAGAAAAAAGGTTGGTCAAGAAATAAAATGATGGTGTGGGCAAATATAACATACCAAACTGTTCGGGTTAAGTAGTAGGTGTAAATTGAGAAATAAACGATCGAATAAGAAAAATATGAAGGTAATTAAGTAAAGAAAAATGAACAGTTATTTCTTCTTCATCGATAAATTAAAAAAAAATTATTCTTATATTAAAAAATACTTCATTTAAATCTTAAAGGTCTCTTGAAGCCGAACGAAATTTCAGAGTGAGAAAATTGCATGGTGTGAACGTATTAGTAAGATTGAAATACGTTTGTTCTTTTCTTAAAAAAAAATAATAATAATAAGAGAATCAAGAAAGTATCTATAGTCAGTCTGACTGAAGTCAATCTATTTAACGGACAAGGACGTTGCACATGTGACATGACTACATGAAACTCAACATTTATTAACCATTTTTGAGGAGTCCGTCGGGTCGGTGTTGTCGCCGCTCGACTTTGACAAATAATTTGATTGATTAAAAAAAAAATCTGATATTTTTTTTTGTTAATTATTAATTAATAAATTATTTATTGATTAAATTAATCTGTCAAATTCATTCAATTGATTTTTAAATTTTATGTTTGTTCCCAAAAGACATCATACCTATTCTGAACAGATGAGATTGTTATGAACAAGTAAGCTCGGACCCAATACTGCCTATAAATAGAGGTCATCTCTGCATTCTTTTACATCAAATTTTTATCTCCTTTTCTGCATACATTCATTTACAAATAAAAGTCGAGTCTGCGTGCATGTGATCCATTGTTGACTTTTGAGTTCATCGAAGTTATAGAAGTTTGAGGTACCGCTACTTCTGTAATAGTTAATCTATTTTATCCTAGGAAAAAATAATTCATAACCTCGGGTACAATGAAGGGATTAAATTCCTTAAGGACACATACTGAATTTTGTGGACTTAGATTGTTGAACGTATTTTTATTTTACAATTTCTTATTACTGTGAAATAACAAAACTTTAGGTGATGATGTAATAGTTACTTTAGATTAATACAAAATTAACAATCATTTTGGAACTATAGCCCCAAAAATCATCAAATCCCATACATAAAAACACTTATTATAAGTTAAATTAGTGATAATAGGAGGCAACAAAACTTAGGCATTAAGTAGATGACATATGTGTATATGTCATAAATTAATGGAGTCCAAAATGTGTCTCAAATTATTTTAGAAAATCCAATAAATTCAACAAATAGTTGAGTGTCTAGCATCCTCAATAATGGGTATAATATAGAATATATATTTTTTCCTCTTAATATCGAGTTATGTTTTATATTTATTAATTTAGATATAATAATTTAACTTTTTTCTTTCGTAGAAATTTTATTTGGATCAACAATATGAAACTTGATATTCATATATACTTTATGTATATTTTCGTGAAACTGAATATGCACTCAGAAGCAAATTAAAAATTAAAATTTTATCGGTTCCATTTTTAAAGATTCTTAGCATTGAACCTACATAATTTTAGAGTTATAAATTTATATCTACTCTTTATCATAATTCATTTTGTTATTATTAATTTGTTACAAGTAATTGTATTATATTATTATGGTCATACATGATGTAATTCGTTTTTTCTTTACCTTTATTGGAGTGTATTTTCTTTCGTGTATCAATAACGACATATTTTTTACTTTTGACATAAATTACAAAATTTTACTCACTATGTTTAATTTTTTACTCCTTAATTGTTAGTGTGATGATGAGTTATCATGTTATTCTTTAGGTATTTTTTTTTATCTTAAAAATTTATATATTTTTTTATAATATACACACGATTATTATTAATTAACGTGATGCATATATGCAAAAAAATTACTATCTCTAAAAAGTAATTATTGTAGTCATAAAAAATAAATATGAATAAAGTGAATTAAAAATAGTACTCTTACTCCATTTGGAAAGAAACATTGACTGCTCAAGACAGCAATCAATTTTTAGGGTTAGGGTTTTGACTTCCATTATTATAATAAAATAATAAAAGAATAAATAAGTCTGGACCCTTGTGAAACAAGAATGGAAACTTTTATGAAATTATATGAAATAAGAAGGGAAATTTATTAAGCTTAGAGATATTATATTCCTAATTGAACAGCTGGAAGTTAAAAATATTTTGTACGTTGTTAATCAATATGCATTAAAATTCATAATCTATAAAAACTTTGTAAATGATATTAATTTTTTTATTTTATTTTATTTTTAGAAAATGAACTTGAAGAAACATTTAAAATGCAAACATCATATAAAAATCTGCATCAAAATTTTAAAATTCAATTATCACATTAAAGAGAGATGAATACGAGGTTAAAAAGACAAGCAACAAAAAAAAGCATGAGGAGAAGGTAATTTTAATTGAGAATCCAGCTTAGATGAGGTTATGGAAGTTATTTTAAATTTTAAAAAATAAAATTAAAAATAAGAAAAAAGAAAAAGAAAACTTAGAAAAAACCTCAGAAAACCTTTCTAGAAAAAACCTCAAAAAACTTAATATAATTCCCTCTGTTTTGATATTTTTCTGTTTTGATTTGACATGAAGTTTAAAAAAATTAAAAAGACTTTTAAATTTTATAATTTTAATTTTAAAATAATATCAAATATTCAAAAAAAAAATATTTATTTTTAAAAAATATGTCATGAAATATGAAAAAAGTTTGCATCATCCCCGATAGCATTTACTTCAAACACAAAACGAAATTACAAGTATTTGTTGAAATTAAATAATTTCAAAGGTCCCATTAGTCTCTTTCATTATGTCATCCCCACAATCCTTTCCTTTTCAACACCATGTGCAGTTGGTTCAATTTATTGTGTGTGTATTTTATGTTATTTTAACTAAGCAATTTATTTATAATTATGTTGAGAAGATCACTTTGATAATTAATAGCATGATATATTTGGATCAATCATCACGTTTCTAGACGATAATTTTAAAGGAAAACATATTAAAATGACTCAATATACTTAATCTTAAAGAATTTATCTCCCAAAAGAAGTGTGGTGTGGAGGCCTGAGTTCTCATGTGTGTTATTGATATTGTTGACAGATTATATACTTGTTTCATTCTGTTGTCACTTATACTTGTTGTTTGTTGCTTGCCATTGTTAAGTGTTATAGTTGATTTTCTAGTATTATTTTTATGTATATTGATTTCTATTTTGAGTCGGCCGATGATACCTACTCAGCACATGTTGTCCTGTACTAACCCCTACTTGTATTTTTCTTTGTTATTGCTTTTGTGGAGTGTAGTGAGTGTTCTATCGAATTCGACTCACCCTCAACTCTAGCCGGTCTCTAGTACATCAGATTCCAGGGTGAGCTATTCTCCTAGCTCGTGTTGATTCTCTCGGTCATGGAATAATGTCCTTAGCTTTCGGATATAAACTATTTTATTTATTTATTTTGGTGTTATTGTTGTTAGACTTAGTACTTGAGATTAGATGTCCTTGATATGATGACTTTCAGATTTTGGGAAGTGTTATGTAATAGACTTAGTAATTATAAAATATAAATAACTAACTTTTACAATATACTTGGATTTATTGATTTTACACTGCCAATATGAGTAAAAAGTTTCCAAAAAGTTCTTGGTAATTATATTGGTATAAAATTTTAATTAAAGAGATGTGAAAAATAAAATAGGTTTGTTTTATATTAATAAGCATAGAACTTGGTAATTATATTATGCTAAGTGATAAGCTAATAAAAACCAATACTAATAATTTAAAACATGTTACGTTATCTTTATTTATACATATTTGACTATGAGGGATTGAGGGTGGGATGGAGTGTAAGGAGAGACGGGATATATTTCATTGAGAAATAATATGATAATTGAACATTTTAAAACATAATATCTTTTAACATGTTTGATAAGATATCATAATTATATAAAAATACTTAATTATAAATAATAATTGATTCTTCTTGTTATCAGTGGTGAGGAATGTGAAAAGATTTCATACTGTGAAACAGCTAAAGAAATATGGGACAAACTGGAAGTTACATATCAAGGAACGAACGGACAAAGTTAAAAAAACTATTGTCACTATACTTGTGTATGAATATGAATTATTTTATATGAAAGCAGCAAAAACTATTAAGAGTATCAAAAATATAAAAACTTGTTAATTTTGGAGAGATAAAATATACGCATCAAAATTCATAATCTATGAAAACTTAATTTGCAAATGATATTAAGTTTTTTCTAATTATTTTTTTTAGAAAATGAACTTGAAGAAACATTTAAAGTACAAACATCACATAAATCTGCATCAAAATCTTAAATTCAATTATCACATTAAAGAGAAATGAATACGGGGTTAAAAAAACAAGCAAAAGAAAAACATGGAGAGAAGGTTTTGATTGAGAAATAAAATTAAAAATAGAAAGAAAAAAAACTTAGAGAAAACCTTTCTAGAAAAAAAAATCAAAAAACTTAATATAATTCCCTGTGTCTTGATATTTTTCTGTTTTAATTTTGCATAAAGTTTAGAACGAATTTTATGATTTTGATTTTAAAGTAAATCAAATATTCAACATCAGAAAGTGGTCCATCGCTATTTTGATTTCACACTTAACTTTTATATTACATAAACCATTTCACGGTATCACCCCCGACCATCTACCAAAAAAATTAAATATTTACTTTTAAAAAATATTTCAAATTATGAAATATTTCAAAAAGTTTGCATTATCCCTGATAACATTCAATTCAAATACAAAACAAATGTTGAAATTAATGTACTCCAAGGGTCCCATTAGTCTCTTTCATTATGTTATCCTCCAATCGTACTTTACACTTCCTTTCCAACGCCATGTGCGGAGAGAGGGATAGGTATTCTCGTTCGAGTCGGACGAGATATTAATTTTTGTTTGTTTGTTATTGTTTTTGTGGAGTGTAGTGTTGATGTCTGTCTCCCCCACTCCATCACGGACTACAAAATAATCATTTCATGGCTAAACCAAAAAATATAGAGCACTCACTGAATATTTTTTCTAAGAAAATTAAGAGTGTTTCTTATTTATTTTTTTAATATTTGAAATATATATTCCATCCCCTGTTCAAGTATTAAGCAAGCTAGGCACATTGAAAAATATTCATTAGCAACAGTATTCAGAACTGAATACCAGAAAAGCCATTCCAGCTACGATTGGAAGTTTCGAATACATTATACAACTGAGCACTTCCCATTGCTTTTACAGTTTCTCTATACCAAACTATGCCACCATTGAGAAACAGTCATAACCCTGCAGAGCCTGCTTACTGTTACTCTATATCTATAATTAACATTCAAGTTGCATGTCAATCCAAAAAAGGGGTTGAGGTCGCGATGAACAATCTACAGAACTTTTGTGAAAGATGGAAAAAGGCTTAAATATCTGTCAAGATCAATGATGACACAACAACAACATAAGCTAGAAAGAAAAAAATTGCTATCTGAATGAAGAACTTGGGATTGTCTCTCATGTTTGGAGATGTTACCGCCCTGCGACAGTGAAACAGTGACATTGTCAATATGGTTGGCAGAAAGTAGCCTAGTAATTTAACTAGTTCAAATGGTTTTGTCTGCAAGGAGAAATACCTAGCAATGCGTTGAGAAAGCCGATGAAAAGGCATGCTTTGAATAAACACAATACCAGGCCCCGTTAGGACAGCTGTCACCAGATTATCATTCTGCAATGGTACAGATATAGTTAGGACCAACTGCCTCAGAAGCCAAATCCCAAGATGACAACAGCAGTTGCAAGTCCGATTAGTTCCTTAAAGCAGAAGGCAAAACTTATATTTTCATAGATAATCAACATTCACAAGTCAGATTAGTTCAATCAATAGTAATAAAGAGAGCTCAAATAACTCTACTGTAACCATTGTAATCTGATCTTTTATAAAGAAAAAGGCTCTAAGCTCTTTTTTTTTTCCTTTGGTCACACATTGGTTATGTAGATATTTTCACCTCGTTGTATCAGAACATGTCCTAGAAAAGATAATCAAACACATGCAAGGATAGGCTCAATGACCTCCATACTTTAGAAACACCAAAATAAAATTTTGAAATCATCATCCTTCTCTTTCTTTATTAAATTTCTAAGAATAAAAATGCATGTCAATGCCCTTCAATCTCTAGCATGCACATCGAGGAAGAGACTAATCCTGCAGTAGAGAACGCTCAGCTAAGGTTTATACTCTATACCAAGCAGGGTTCATGGGTTCAAATGTAGCTTTTGGTAGAGATGATATGTGGCTTTAATTTCCTTTTGTTTTTAGGTGATAACAATAATGTCATGGATAACTTGCACGCATCTCGTCTAACTTCTCCACCAATAAAGGTGTCGAGTAACTCTGTTCATCAACTCCCAAGACAAATGTGAAAATATCATCTAATTTATTTTGCCTCTAAAGAGATTGAACCCCTGATTTCTGATGGTCCAACTAGCTTCTTTTAAGTTTGATACTACTTATATCATGAACAAAGATGTTGCAAGACAAGTAATGAACACAAAAACCCAAACGATTGCTGCCAGCACAATTATTACATTCACACACCATGATAACATTAATTGATGAATATTATCCAGCAAGAAACAGCTAGGATAATATTTTTGAAACATTAATTGATGAGTTTTTTCTTTTGACCAATAATAGATAGTAATATAGATTGCTAGCATTAAGAAAATGCCACGAAGAATGAACAGCTAGCAACAGTTAAACATTTTGGAATGTGCTGAAAAAAAATCAAGCATTGCTTCAACATCAGTAATGAACCCGTGTTGCACCAAAAAAGAAAGTACGGAGATACATCTACTTTAACTACAAATACAGATTCATTAATTGATGTATATTGTCCAGCAAGAAACAGGTAAGATGAATGAAGGGGAGAAATCAAACGGAGAAGGCATGTGAAAACATACCCCAAATACCACCCTTCTCATGGGTCCATTGTATTTTACTTGAACATTGACAGTTGATGATAATGCAACGATACTTGGCACATCAACAGCAAGTACCTCACCCACCTCAAGATTTTTCTGTACAACTGAGGAAGAAAAACACATTTTGTGTCCAAAGAAAGGAATCAGAAAATAGAACTTAACACATTTTAAGGCCTCTTAATGTTATAACTCAAAATAAGAAAATAGTCCAAGCATTCTTCTATTTAATCATCTGATTTCCCCAAGAATCCAGTACTAGGCTACTAGCTCAGTGAAGACACATCACATTTCTCAATCACAAGGCAAGAAGAGATTTTCAAAAATAGAATCACATTTTTGTGGGATTACCAATAGTTAAAACAACAATAGCAACTACGCCTCAACTACAAACAAGTCTGGTCGGCTATACGAATCACACTTATCATGTTTCTCCATTTAAATTTATGTCGAGTTAACATTTCACAAATAAAATAATAAATACTAGAAGTATCTATATTTTTGGGGGGCATAAAAATTTTTGATAGGGCTATAAGTGTGAATACCCGTGAATTTCTATAATTATTTCGGGTTAATTTCAAGCTTGAGGATGCAATTTAATCAAACTCGGGTCACTCGTGACCCACACAAGTAAAACAAAGTCATGAGAATGCTTGTATTTAACACTGATATAGTTTGGAATAAATTACAACTCAATGATATAAATATTAGGATTAATTGAAGGAATCCACGTTATTAAGTTGGTTAAGATATTAAGTAGTAATGATTGAAGTCACAATGAGAGAATGGACTAGTTAACAACATGAAACGCAAAGTGAAACAAATTTGAAATCAATGTTTCTCTATAGATAGACAATTAGTGAACAAAGGAATTTAGAGAAATGGAAACATCGCCGGCACATTGACACCCAAAGTTGGGCGTCATGCAGATATCACACAGGGGTGAAGACCATTTCTAGATATGTTTGTTAGTTTGTTGTTTAACACATAAGTATTAACTTTTGATGCTGAGTCTATAAATAGTAAATCGGGGAGAGAGAAAGGTGAACCAAAATTCATTTACTCTTTGGGAGTTTTAGGAGGACGCCGGCTAGGGTATTAAATGCCATTTACAATGAGTTTCTTTGTGCTTTCGATGAGGTAAATTCTTGACCTCTTGCTCCATTTTATTGATGATAAGGGTCTTACGTGTTTCTTTTTTCTGTTCTTTTTTTTCGACGACCTTGGTGTTCAAGCTAGCTTTTGCGCGCCTCGACTAATCCCATGAGATACTTGTCACCTCCCACCAACAATAGGTAACTCTGTCCACCAAGGCTAGGACATATGAGATTTCACCATTATTGGATTCCGCAAGAAGATGATGAATAGTGTCAATTTGGTGAAAGTGAGTTAATTGACAAAAGAATTCATAACAACATAGGACCTAAGTAAACATACTAATAGTACTAAAATATATTCCTAGCTTAGTGCTATCACCTATATAGATCCATATAAAATCTCATTGAATCAGATAATTCTACAGGTTATTGGACCCTCCGCAGTTTCTCCCTCTCTCAAATGGCAGGGTGCTGATTCAGACAACACATATAAGACAGAAAGTGAAAGTGAATAGCCATAATCTGTTCTTGGCATGTCATCTTGAATATTTTTTCCATAAAACTCAGTTTATTAGTGAAGTGAGATTCAAAATCATACCAGAACCACCCCCGACTACAAAAGCAAGCCCTTGGCCCGATATCTTCTGCCTTAAGAATCCCTGGAAATGTTACAAGTATCAGTCAAAAGGCTCAACATGCTCATGGCAATTAACATCAGTAAGGCTGAAAATCACGGCCAGACATTAAAGTCAAGATAATTCAGTCATCTCACCTCTGCACTTGCGACTAGGTTGCGTGGCCTTTGGTCAATGGTATTACTGACTTTGACATCATTAATGGAGCAGAGGAATGCATCTGGCTACAAAATAATATCTTGAAGTCATATGTCAAGATAGAAAGCATACTTAACTGGTAAGCACTTTTTTTTAATCAAGTAAATGTAAGAACTTAACCAGAAAGGCACTTAAACAAACAGGAGGGATGCTAACAAGGGAGAGAACCTATTCGCCAAAGGGAAGTAAAGATAAAGAATTATCTTTACCTGGCATAAGATTTCACCTCCGAACTTTGCTAAATCAATCTGTAAGGAAACAATGAATTAGAAGAAACAAACCACAATTAATCTAGTAAATAGTATATGTAAACAGAATCATCTATGCTAACAATTGTGTATTAGATGCTCCACAACAAGAACAAAGTAGATTTTATCCACAATTTTCGGATTGTACACACACAAGCATGCACACTCTAACTAGAGAAGATTGAAAAATCAAACAACATGAAACTATAGTTTGGACGTGAACGAACCGGGAGGATTCTTGCCAGAGAAGGAGCAGCAATTCCGACAAATCCATCAGTTGTACCTATATTGTGAAGAACTATGCTTGTAGTATTCTTTCCAAAAAGCCATTGCCAAACACCTGCTTCATTTTCAGTGGCATAGACATTTTCCATCTGGATGGAACCAGACATATAGCACATGGACCCTGCAAAGCATGCAAAATTCCCATAAGTCAGTAAAGAATGAGTAGTAAATAGCAAATTTTAAAAATGATTTGCGAATATTTGATTAAGTTATATGAAATATACTTGAGCATAAGTACAAGACCTGATAAAATACAGTGCTCTATGTATAAAATGGAAACTTAACATTTTTCTGATGCAAAAAAACCCGTCCCTACCCCCACCCACCCAAAAGGCAGAGGAAAGAAAATCAATGACCAAAAAGGAAAAGTGCAGCTATATACACCTGGCCAATTGTTAAGCATTGAAGACCAAACAGTAAATATGGCAAGCATTAGTGGGGGATGACCTAATTACTATGATGAGTAGATACAAGCTCATTAACACAATATAAAGACAGTTAACCATTCGTTAGGGATGAGTGGTTCAATACGACAACCTTCAAGAAGCAAGCATATTCCTTATGGGACACATATTAGACCAAATCTTTTTGTGTCATGCAATACTCGTCTTTTATTGCATGAGGTGTGGGAACTGTGTAAAGTAACCTTACAAATTCAGGCCCAGTAAATATTTCTATCCAAAAAAGCAGTTAGCAACTATGAGTCAAGAATTTCTAAGCACTCCACACATACTTGTACACTCTTGAGAGTTGAGGCAATATCAGCTCAACTAGTTGGTCAAGTTGTAGATTTTACAACCAAACGGCCAAACCGACATGCATTCTTTAATGTCAGTATATCAGGCAAGATGAAGTGATTTTACATCGTCATCAGCATAAGACTAACTCAAGCAGTCAAGGTGTGTGCAAGCTGGCCCGAACACCTCAGCGTTTTTGGAAGAAAAAAGAAAAGGACTTAAGTTTGATAAGCAAGAGGCCTCCCTTATAAAGTGTGTGTGTGTGTGTGTGTATTTTGATCAGGTAAAGTAATTTCATTACTCATACACAGGATGCAAAAGCAGAATATATATAAAGCATATGATTAGCAACATACCAGGTTTTGCAATAATTCTTTCTTGTGGCTTCAACATAATCTGAAACATATATACATAAAAGAGAAAGAAATATAATCAGATCAACTTAATAAGTTTCCCTCTTATAAAGAAGACAAACTCCATGTGACGTTACCTGAACGATCTGAGCTTCACCGCCCAGAATTTGAAAAGGTGTTACAGCATCTTGCGGACTCTACAACACAAATATAATGCAATGGTCAGGATATAGCTTTGTGTAGAAAGCGGCGGAAGGGCGAATTGGTACATTATTTATGTTACATATCTTGGGCCTAACTCAACATCAAAATTTAACGTGAGGATTGCTCAAGCCAGACTCTTCACACACTCTTACACCCAGCGTTGGACATCTGATGCATGTGCAATTTAATAATCGAGTCCAACTTCGGAAATGAGAATTTGGATGCATTTTGCACTGTTACCATGATAAGAAACGGACATTGGAGCTGACTCATCCCCTTAATGCTAGCTCATGGGGGAGGATTTCCCAAGACCATATAAGTTGACCATTTACCCATTCCACTATCGATGTGGGACTTCTAACACTCTTCCACGTATCCAAACCTAGTTAACTGGAGTGTGGACAATATAATGAGAGACTAACATCGGTGAACAAAGAACTGGGACGAGCCTAACTCTGATACCATGAAAAAAAATGGACATTGAGCGGACTTATCCCAAAAGACTCTCATGGGGCTTGGAGGAGGATTTCCCAAAACCATACAAGGTGACCCTATTACCATCCCACTACTGATGTGGGACTTCTAACAACTTATTAAATTCAAACAAAGTTACAAACTTTGCCTTCTATAGTATTTATATCTCCTATTTTCACTGTGACAACAAAACCAAGCAGACGTATCATATTACACTTAGTTTCCAAATTTTACTAAGATGGACATTCAATATTAACAAGTAACTAGACAGTGGAAGAATAGCATATCCTTTGTAGAAGATGTATGTGTTTGATCTTGTTTTCACAGGATTCAATTTCATAGGCATGAATATACTTAACAAGTAACTTAGTCTTTCCTACCCTCTCAGCCACTGCTATTTAACTTCATTTCCCATTTTTAGCATCAAATCTTCCCTCTCCGCAAATTCCAATATGGAAATTTAAGCTGCTAAATTTGTAACCTATAGCTCACAAATTATTAACCTTGATATCCAAATGATGATTCAGAACTTTAACTAGGGACAGTTCGTACAGTGAGACAACTACCATTGCAAATAAAATGAGATTCTATCAGGAAACCCTTCAACATATCAATCAATCAATTAAGCATCACAAAACCTCTATATCCATTCTAATACTACACATTAATACCTTTTTTAAGATGAAACCATACCATTATACATACAACTAAAAAGAAAATGAGTTGAACCTCAAACTTCCAAACACTCATCAAACAAACCCACCATAGATGCAAAATTAAATCCACCAAATAAAGTACAGAGCACTTCAACAAATATTAGCACTGCCCTAAAACCCTTCAAAACACCAAATTCATAACTTTTCCCCATAATGTGATTTGCCAAGCTGTAAAGTTCCGTGGATACAGAATTGATTTTGCACGCCCCTAGACTACTTCCATGGGATACACATTAGAACAATCACCTAGATTTCTTTTTGTCTCTACTGAGATTCAAACCTGACACAACTCATGATGCTCAAGCTACTTCATTGACCTCTACGGCACGCCAGTAGGGTTATACAAATTGATTAATTTTTTTCAAATTAATAGATTTCATACTGCTATCACGAAAAAGAATTAGCGGTGCAGCGGCACCAACACTCAATAACATAAAATCCTGGATCCATCTTCGAAAAAAATAAAAAATAATACAAAAACTTACGGATACCTGATAAACAAAAGGTTGAAACGGCGTCGAGAAAAATGGGGCAGCCATAGATTGAGCAAATTTCAGAATTTTCAGATCGCCGGAAGATCAATTTTCCGATTACGATTTTCTTTTTTTTGTTTTTCTCTTTTTTTGGTGTCAATTTTTTTGTATAAATATTTTTGTTCGATTGGATTATACTATAATAAAGCTATTAATTACAATATTTTATTATTCCATAAATACCCTTGATTTCATTTGGTTTGGTATTTAAAGTCAATGGCTCGTTCAATAAGCAGTAGTGGCATTTTAGTCAATTGAGAGAAAAATTTAATTTTTTATATATAATTATGTACATTTTACTTTTTCACGTCACAGCCTGATGACATGGCAAATTATTATTGGCTAACATATCCCCATCGACGTGGTATCATTTGTCCAACCTGTCGATCGTTGACTGCTGCTGACTGGCTATTGGAAGTGGAGATAACTAAAATAGAGTTTAAAAATAAAAATAAATCTAAGGACAATTATTTAGGAAAAATTTCAGAAATATACTATTAGCAAACTTATATTGCAATTAAATTTACGTTACAAATCTTTAACTCAAAACACAATTGAAGTCTTTTCTGATAAGTAAAATATTTTATTTATCAAATAAAAGTTACAAATTAACAAAACAAAAGTGAAAATTTCAAAAATAACTAATATTAAAAACATAAGCAAGCTCTATAACTATAATTTACCTAATTGTAATTCATAGCTACAATTTAGAAGGAGAGGCAAGCGAGATTGAAAAGGGATGAGAGAGGTGAGCGAGAGAATAGGTAGAAAAAGAAGAAACGAATTGTATTTGTATATCTAATGAATAATTGTATATATATATATATATATATATTGACAAATACAATTGTATTGATAAATATAATTATATCAATGTAGTATCAAGTTCAAGTATATTAACGAAATACAATTTGTATCAACGAATGCAATTATATCAATGTAGTGTTTCGTAATAAATTTCATGTGTATTTGCATGCATTTGTTGCCATGTAAGTTTGTATTTTGTATCACTTAAAGAAAGCATTCATTTGTTGTATATTTATATTTGTTGCCTTGTGTATTTGTATTCATCCATTATCATGAGTATTTGTATTTCATATCACTAAAAAGAATTTGTACAATCGACAATTATTATTTGTATTTGTATCATTAATTGTCAACTTTTCTTGTGACATCACTTAATTGTTATCATTTGTATTAAGAGAGAAAGGAGGCAAGAGAGAGAGAGGAGCGAGAGTGTAACGAGAGGAAAGAGGCGATGGAGAAAGAAAGAGAGGAGAGAAAATTACTATACAATTCTAACTATAGCTACAACCTACAAATTATGATTCTTTTAAACTATAGTAGTGTATAGTAAATCAATATCACATATTTGCCTCATAATTTTTCCTTGACTGAATCCATTTACAAAGTCCGTCTGGATTATAGCCCCGTCTTTACACCAAAAAACGATTCCATTCCCAAATTAATATGCCAAAATAGGGGATCATTCGCACATTTGCCTCTATTTTGCGCTGGTCTTCAATTTTTTTTCCTAGTAACAAACAACTTTTTAGCAGGAAATAGCTTTTACAAGTAACCCCCCTCCACAAGAGATCAAAACTTAAAGGCTAACCCCACCCATTTCAAGAACAAAACGTGTAATTTTATGTCCATTAGTGATCAAGAACCCTTTCACAATCAGACTTTTAGAATCCCACTTGCTTTTTAGTAGTTATCTCAAAGTACCATCTTCCTATAGTCCAAGATTTCCAGATGGATTCAAAATTTCAGATCACAGTGTTGACGTTAGATGAAATATATAAGGAGTAAATCGTCTTACTTATCTAAAGCCTTTCCACCAATATAGCTTTCCTTAAGATTCTGCAGAGCCTCTCTTAAAGAATCTTCATCCTGATCAGAATATTTCAAGCACATCAGCCGTTGAGCTACACGGTAAGTCAATTGTACGTCCTCATACTGTCTGCAATTCACCTCCATTCTCTTCATTTCCTATTCGAACACGAAAAAAAGAAAGGCAATCTGATCAAACATAATATGGATGTACAATTCTACCTTTTCTACACCTGTGCGAGTTTCACAATGTGTAGTTGGTCTCAAACTCAGGATAAAACGGTCATACTTGAATAATCTAAGTCTATGGTGCAAGGATTAGATGTTACTATGATGCACCCAAGGGTGTGGCTAATGGTCTATGATGTGAATTAAGAATCATGAGGTCTAATGTACTAGGTGATGGGGTTAGCCAGTTCCTGTGTTGATGCGAGGGGTAGATAGGTACCTCGAGGAATAGTTGAGATGCACGCAAATTGACCCAACAACACGGTTATTTAAATAAATTTTAAAAAAAGAAACTAATATGTTTTCTGCTTTTCTCTATGGAAGAGAACAGGACTCGAAAAGAAAAAATGAACTACAATATCTTTCAAAAAAATGGCAATTTTCAAACAAGACATTCATTTTGGAAGTGAAAGAAGTTACCTTTTCTGTAATCCGAGATGTGATTCTTTTGGCAGACTCCACCACTGAGCTTGGTAATCCAGCTACCCCTGCTAACATGAGGCCGTAATGTGGCACGTGACGTGACCCATCCTTCAGTTGAAACTAAGTAGAAACCACAAGAGGAAATGCACATAAGCAGGTATAAATTGTGTATAAACCACTGAAGGACTCAGAGATATACCTTGAAGTCCATGCGGTTATTCCTCACATCAACATCAAAATGAAGAATTTTCACATTTGGATACATGGTGGATAGCGCCGACAGATTTTCCATATGAGTAGCAAATATCGAGTACCTGCAAACAGATTAAATAAAATCAAAGAGAAGAAATTGGACGTATGGGGATGGATTATGAATTTTCGCTGTATGTATTGCATTCTGCGACAAAATAAAGTTACATCCAACAGCAAGAGAGACAATTCCTTATTAAAACCTAAAGATAAACGTCGTGTATGGCCAGCTGGAATTTGAACCTGAGACCTCATGGTTGTCAACTCACTTCATTGACCACTATGTCACACCCTTGGGTCCAAGGAACATGTAGCTATTGAAAACTTAAAAGAGACAACAAGTAATATAATAAGCTCACTGGGTAGAAAAATATCGGGACAGTGGAAATGCATCTACAGCTGTATAGAATTTGACATTATTATTTGGATCGCATGTGTAAGAATCTAAAACAGCTGATTAATCACAAATTTAGTGCTCCCAACACTTCCCAGTAGTGCTCTGCCAATTTTATAAGCAGAACGATGAAGGTTAAAGTTTAATTCCAAGATATAATGACATCTAGGAAGTTACAAGATGAATTTTATTAGCCTTCTGAACAAAACAACAATAGAAATCTTTTAAAGATATCTTGCTTCTCTATAATGAACTTCGAACTAGTGACTCTATAAGATGTGTAAACAATCCTATGTGTGTCTGCAGATGAATGCTAAAGGCCTTTCTTCTTACAAGAAATTGTAGACGATAACACAAAGTCCACTCCCTTTTTCAAGGTCCAGCACATTATTATTACTTAACCCCGATGTTCAAATACCAGATAAGAACAATTTCAAAGCATGGTGTTCCCCTTGGTATGCTGCAGAAGTATTTTGTAGGTCCACTAGCAAGCTTGCTACTTTCTAAATTTTTTGCTCCTTTGAATCCTGCTTCTAAGAAACCCAGGAATTGGTAGTCATATCTTTTATAGAATACAGGTAAAAACAGAGTTTTAGCAGTTTGCAAATACCAAAATATTCCTCCAACTTATAAAGTGAAAAAGTAAAGCCAAAATTTCAAACTTTGCTGCAGTCCATACAACGTAAATATAAGCTACCTGGCTATCAGTACATGTTTGATCTAGTAAATATTTAACCATATTGCATTTAAGATTGAAATACAAAGAGAGCTTTGAGATTACGCTTTAAGTGCCGATAGATGCTCACAACAGCTCCACGCGATTGCAAGTCCATCAGAGGATGAAGTCGCCCTCCCCAATTCATCCATAACAATCAAACTTCTGTGCACGGCAAAGGAAATACAAAATATTAAACTTTAGACAGACAAATCTTCATGCCAATTCAGTGGCCACATTTTGTGGAACAATCTACCTCTGGGACACGTTTTGCATGATAAAAGCCGTTTCCTTCATCTCTGTCATGAACTGCACATACCAGAGTTACACGAAATACTGGTGATTTCTATATTGACCTCCCCGTGACAGGATGATCCAAATATAAAGAGAACGTTTGCAAATTGAAGACATCAAACTTCAGTAGAAATTTAGCAAAACTAATGTTAAGCCTTTTCACAAGTAAAACTAAGTACTGCATAAATACAGGAACAAAATCAATGCTCTTCTAAAATATAGAACTTCCATGCAAGAATATACTATTCACAAGTAGATGATTATACCGTGCTAGAGTTTGATTCGAGACTGTCCATTGTTCCCATCCTTGTAAAAATACGATCAACCGCCCTCAAAGTGGCAAATCGAGCAGGAATATAGCAACCAATTTGAGCAAGGATAACCATTAAACAAACTTGCTGAAGATAAGTACTTTTTCCACTCCTACAATGAACAACATACAGGAGTTATCAGGTACAAAAATGGCACAACAACCCAGTGTGAAGCAGAAAGAGCTTATCTAAGATGCATGGGAAAGATGAGAGAGGTAAGTTAAGAGGTGTTGAAGTCCCCATCATCCATGTTTTTCTTTGCCCAGTGCTTCAATCAAAAGACGGAAAGGAACTTATGCTGTAGCTTCCCGTTAAATATACGTCCGGGGATAAAATCTTTATCAGGAGAAGAAGATTCTCATTTGTTCCCTTCCCTCAATGTCCAAAATTTTAAAGAGTTCGACATGATCTGGAAGGGGATATTGGTGTCACCCATACTAGATGCCGTGATACTCGCAAGAAGAATAAACCTACACAGACAGTTTAATTCTATTGAGAAATAAGGTTCCTTACATGTTTGGGCCCATTACAATAGCCATATTTGATGCTTCAGAAAGAAAGATGCCATTTGGCTGCAAAAGAGAATTCAATACCACTTCCAAATTCAGAAATTTCTAGTATCGAAGTAGAGAAAGGCCATTAACTTGCTATGTCAAGAGCAATTTCAAACTTCTTCTAAGATCATTTGAAGAAAAAATATACAATGAAATCATTGTGTATGCTTTCCAGAATGGGGTGCCGTCCAGAATCAATTGCCAATGGGCCATCACCTACAAGGGGAGAAAAATTTGACCACTCAATTTTTTTGCATAATCTTGGCATCAAGTGTTGAGAGTTATGACTAAATACTCACATGTAAAACGAGCTCTAGTATATCTATCAACTGGTTTCGTTGATATAGTATGAGCAAACGAATTCACCATCATGTCTAAAAGGCACAACACTTCTGAAAGAACAGTAAGCACAGAGACATCCTCTCGTATTGCATCCATTAATGCTGCATGTTAGCATGAAAGGGCAAAAATTCTGAGTAAAGCTGGTGTGTTATCTGCCAAGTACAGCTTGGAAGAGAACATTAACAAGAGCTGCCATCCAATATCATTCAGAAAAATCACTATACTTTTAATCAGTATGCCATTACTGGCAGTTAAGTAATGTTACCCGTGCGAAGCAACTAGCTATATTATAAAGGGAATAAGCCCTATCTGGAGCTATGCTTAGAATTATTAAGATGCAGGGAAACTACAACACAGATCTCTACGAGAGACCAGGGCAGGCAATAAGATATAAAATAGAGCAAATTTCATAAATAGCCAAGAGAAATAATTTAATTATGCTCCTTAGCTACAATTTGCATAATTGTGCTCCGTAGCTATAGTTTTGTTTGCTATGGATTTTCCCGTTTGTATATTTTGATATCCAAATTTTGTATAAATCAAATGTATCAACAAATTGTATACAAATAGCTAACAATTGTGAATTTTCATAACTTATACAATTCAAATATATCAACAAATTATATACAAATAGTTGGGGTAAGCATATACAAATTGTGAATTTATACAATTAGAAACCGAATTATACAAATTCTAGCAAAATTAAACAAACTATAGCCACATTCAATTATTAGTCAAAACTATAGGTAAAGTACATAATAACCATTAAATGTTTGTCATTTCGGGTAATTTTTCCTATAATATATTATTGGATGCTTTTACTTACCAAAACAAGTGTACTAGTGGAAGCTTTTATAAAAAAAATTTACCTTTGTTGACATATGCAAAAGCTCTCTTTAAAAAGTCAGCGGACATGCAAAGTGAATGACAAAGCACTCCCTTCCCCCACCCATAAGCTACAAGTATACAGTGATCTTGCAATATTCTCTCATCGTAATCAACTCTGATAGACCACCATCCATGCATATATCTTATAGGGGTTTGATGTAGAATGAAAGACGAAGAAGATAAGAAGATTTCAAGAGATCATTCTTTCTATTTAATCAAAAGCTCTAAAGACATCATAATAATTTTTTTTCTGTCTAAAATTAGGTTTCAATTTAAGCTGATCTGCTAATGAATAGTCAAGGATATTATAGTAACAAGGTATTTTGTATTGAGTTGGTAGGAAATAAATATACCCTACTATTCTTTGCATCTTTTCAGCTATAAAACAACAAAAAATCAGCCCCAGGTTTTCCATTCTTATTTTATGTTTATGTTCCTGATCCACTAAATTGTCCTCAATCAACTTTGCCCTCTAACATGACTAAAACCTCAAAACATAAGAATAAAAATAGTCATGATAGTTTCATTAGTTCAAAGTTCAAACACAAAAAGAGGTTTGCTGAAATAAGATGAAAAACTATTATATGTTTAAATACATTTCTTCTTGCCCCTTGGAAGCACCCAAAAAAAATAATCTAAGCTTTATGAAGCAAATGCATTAGTTATGAAATCACCGCTAATTTTGTCATTCTGCACAGACGAGCATTTTATTAGGTTGACAAGACATCCAATAGCGGTAGTAGAAAAAGGTATGCATTTACCTTCCAGACAAAGTGTAGTCCTCAACCAGCATTCTTTAGCTGCAGACTTGTTCCTCACATTCAACTGTGAATGAAGAAAAACCACCTCATCTATGAGCAAAGATAAGGATTGGCACCTACTCTTTAGTTACTTTGATCGTCTGGAACTTTTCAGAAGTATTTTACACCACATGAAAGAAAACCAATTTATGTATTGCATGAGTGTAACTCGTTCTCCAGTTATCACCGTCTTTGGTTAAGCCTTAACACTACATGCTGGAAATTCCCTGTCTTAAAACCAATTCAAGTCATTGCTTTCTTAGATACTGGAGCAGCATCCTCACTGATGAACCCAGAACATTTTACACCGATCCAGTAACTGGATTTCCTCATTAAAATTATCAAGAGGAATATCTTATAGAATATGTTTTGTGTCCAACCAAATGGAGCCTATAGCTGATGTCCAGTAATACTCACTGAAGCAAGTTCAAGACTCGAGCAATGGACATTGTTTCCATGTTTCACGACCTGATTATGTGAAACTTGTTAGAGGAAACCAAGCAGGAAGCTTAAGGACAGTTCAACTTAAAACATAGCATCACAACCTGGATGAACTTGCTGGGCAGTTTTCCCTGTATGTCCTTCTGCGGAATGCTAAAGTAAAACCCCTGCCTGTTATTGAATGGGATCTTCAAGTTCGGCAGTTTATAATCTTGGCGATACTTATTTGCGAGACTGTGTATAGCTATAAATTCAGTGTGTTAGAAACTAAGGCAATGCACATGAAAGAAATTAAATCATGTAAAAAAAATTCCAATCCACTTCCTTCACTCGTCTCTGTTGCATACCCAATTTCACAAAGCCCTGAAATTTCCACTCAATAAAAAAGGAAATTAAATCATGTAATATAGTAGAGAAACCTTCGCTGGTGTCACAGAATGACCGCCGAGCCATATCAAGAAACCCATCTGCTCCAGCCTTGACAGCAAAACACTGCTGTGTCCGTGCAACAAAAGGAACTCGTGTATGAAGGACATCTTCATCAATCACCTCTCCAATTCTGATAAAGCAAATGCCGCATGGATAAAATAAATATATGAACTGCTGAATGAACATAATAACACGGTTATTATCATCTTAGAATGGTCATATGATAATTAGAAAACAAAATCTATAATACAAAGAAATCACCACTCATTAGTAATTTGCCACATCATAGCATCTTAATCCTTTTGCGATGAACTTTAATTTACTCTTACTTCATTGATTAAGAGAAACTAATTTTCAAACTAACAAAAACAGTGTCCATTGAATATCCTAAATCATCATCCTAGAACTGTGTAGCAGCTAAGAAGATTGAGTAGCCAACGGAATAATTAGCCCATGGACGTTAGACAAAATTGAGGAACAGGAATCCTCTCTTTTGGCAGAAAAAAGAACTGAAAATGAAGAAGGTGCTCCTAGAGGGAATTGAGGTGGAGAAGATTCGACATACATTATAGAAGAAAAGAAACTAAATTCTGAAGAGGGCTCTTCAACAAGGAGGAAATTGGAGGAAAGCGTCACATATCTAGGCAAAATTTGAACATTACCTTTTCCTTATTGAAGTATATTTTTCATTCTCACATACGGTCTTGTACACATTTCCAAGCAAACAACTCTTGGCTTCTTTAAGAACCTGAATCACGAGCTAATATTATACCAGATAAGATCCAGAAAAATGTAAACCCCTGAACCAACAATGGTGCTACACCTTGGAGAGTAACGGTAAAGCATCAAGAGCTGTTTTGAGAAGAATAATGCTGGATATCATAATCTGACTCCTTCTTCCATTGTCCGAAGCCAAGACTTCATTAGTAACCCTCTTTGGCTTGAAGCAGAAGTGACAAAGGACCCTATCTAGATTGAGAAGCATACATCAACATTCTGAAATGGGAACAAACTACATAGAATTTGAGTGAGAACCCACGTCCTTCCTTACATGGTTACCTGTTTCTTTTGGAAACTTACGAAGGGCCTGAGACAAGCCAAAGAAAAGCTGCTCATTGCTCATCAACTCATCCTGGAAATAAATTGAGGAAAGTGCCAAACTTCTAACTTGTTTAAAGTATGAAATTTCAATAAAGGTTAGACAAACATAGTGAGCTGAATGTCAATACTGTGAAAATGAAAATCCTGCCTTTTCCAACTTGATATGCACTTTGGTTGGGTGGGGGATGGGGGTAAACGAGTGATATCAGGTCCTGGAAGGAAAAGTAATAATGCTTTCAAAAGCTGTAAAGCATCATAATTGTCAAAAATCAGTAAAGAAACAGTTTTAACACTTTCTTGAAGATAGTATATAGTTAAAAGGTTTTAGCTAGGTCAAATTATATCCTGAAAGCACGCATAAAACTACGAGATCATAACTCTCAGAAAACAGCTGCAGGCTTGTTTAAATTTTATGGCAACTAAAACTCAATCAAGTAATGACCAATGTAATTGCATAATCTGGAAGCTGTAGCCAAACAGCACATCCTCAGTGTTAAAAACTTCCATTTTGCATGGGAAGCTTTAATTCAACTAGTAGGCAAAGAAACCTTAATCTCCTCCTTTCTGTTTAATCACCCAAAGCAACACTATCATATTCTTATAAAGACTTTTTCCAGAGAAGGCTTCCTCTCAATAAAATAATTCTTCTGGAGGAGATATAGCCAACAATAACTATACCTCAGTTTCAAACAAGTTGGGGTCGGCTATAAAAACCCTCACTATTCCATTTAAGTTCAACTCATGTCATCATCCTGGAGGGATATAACCACTACAGACAAATTCTTAAAGCAAAAAATCACTAGACAAAAGTACTTTCCAGGAAGGATGGTAGCACATTCTGATTCCATAAGAATAGACCATGTTATATATTCTTCTGTCTCATGCAATACATTGAATACATACCAGGCAATCGAGTCGCGTATTAATTGTCTCTATGTCTTTCAGAGGCTGCAAAAGATTTGCCCTCAGAAGTCTTGTCCTGCAAGTGGAGTATAATCAAACAAATTTAGCATTATGCTGCAGGTGAACAATATACTGAAAAGATAGATTACGGAGCTTTCCATCCTGAGCAGAACTTTGTCATAAGAACTATGAAATTGGATCAAGTGTGGGGGCTTTGTATGTAAATGTGTCATGCTTTTAATCACAAAGTGGCAAGAGGAATCATTATGCACGTATCTGACTGTCTCTTTATATACAATGTGGTGCTATAGCAGGTTAATACTGTTGACACTCTAAAACAAATTTATGAAGTATCAATTATCAATCACTATATCATTTCTACTAATTTAGAGCCATTGTTTCACAGAAACCAAGCTAAACTGGATCATCCGCAGTCTGCATATCAAAAAACACAGTCTAGGTAAAATCTGAAAAAATAATGTCTACCACACAAGCTTATTATGTGAAACAAGAGGCTAGAAGTGCCAAAGACATTTACAACCATGAAGTGAAAGATATAATACCAGCTAACCAGTGCAATTATTTCCATACCCTCCAATAGTTCGAGTTGTTTTAAGCATGTGGAATAAACTTCTCTTTTTGTTGTTTGTGCCCAGAAGAGAAGAGTGCATAGGCTCAATTATCTCCAAGTTTTGAACACTGCCATCAAAGACAAAGTATAAAATTTACAGCATCTACGGAATTGTACAGAAAACTTTAAACACATTCCACTACAATATTTGGAAAGTATTTTGCTGATGTTGACAGCTGAAATGGAACTCAGTAGCCACTACGACTAGTACGTGATAGATGCAACTGTCACTAGTTTGGTACGAGGAGACTACCTGGTGGAATCAATGTTCATGTGGTCAAAAGATCCATTAAAAGTAACCTGTGGAAACAGAAGACGACTTTGAATCCCAAATAATACTTTTAATTACTCAAGATTCATGAAATTCTTGGATGTACTATATCCACCATAGTGGCACATTATATTTGTATTTTTGACATTTCTCTTTCTTGATCATGTAACGAGAAATCTCCCTTACCAAAGGAACTTCAAAAAATGTCTGGCACTATAAAGGATGCTAGTGAGCAGTACTCATTATACTAACCTTCGAAGAGCTAAAAGTCATGTCAATTCTGTTTTTTGTTCTAAGAAACGGGATATGTTTAGCTAGCCCACAAACCTCTCATGGACCCATCCGCCAAAAATAGAAATGAATAGAGAAAGAAATCATCAGTGACATGTTCTAGCTCTGTACACTAAAGCTGGATATAGTAAGTATCAAATAACACAACTATGGAACTCAAACACCTACTAGGACAAATCGGTCTTGCCAATAATATGTGAAAACATGATCTGTGACATTCGTCATTGTCAGTATTATTTATTGGCAGTGCTGCAACTATTAACAACCACAACCAAATCACATGATATTGGTGAACAGGGACTAGTTCATACTTCTTTCAAATTATTACACTTTACTGTGGTGCAATTTGATGGCCAAAATAATTGAAAACAATAGTTGAATATGCAAAATTTAACCATTTTGCACAGTACAATCATTCTTGCAGTATATAAATTCAACAAATTGAAGTACTCTCTGTTTGTCTTTTTACTCCTTTTTTATTCTTTCATGCATGAGAAGTCACACATACCAGCAAAGAGTGATTTGTTATAATAACACCTTTCTCTGCTTCAATCCTGCACATTATGTACGTGGTATTTGTATCAATATCTGGAAAAATATCAAGTGAAACAAAAGGCAATTTTCCTCTAAATCATTAGCATCTTAATATGCTGAAATAAATCTTTTTTTTGTTTCACATATTGGTAATATATAGCTCATAGATCCACAATATATTTCCTCCAAAGTTAAGAATAGCATAAACTGACATTTTAGTGTTATACGGGTCTACAATTGTAGTTGAAGAGAAACCAGAGATCTGATGCAAGTAATGTGCAATAAAATCTTAGTGTAGCAAAAGAGAAATCATGCTATGAGATGACCTCTGTTGTATGACTCTCACCCATCATCAAATTGTGTCGGTTTTTCATAAAAGCTAATAAATAGAAATCTTCAGATTAATCAAGGTAGTCAGTATTCAATAAAGTAACATTATAACATGATGAAACTGAGATGTTTAAAGAGCTAAGGATGAGATCTCAAAGTCTTATGTCGATTGTGGAACACCACAATGTCACTCATTTGTGGAGAGTATTTTAGCTCCCTGCTCAGTGATTTGAGGGCATAATTGTTGACTTATACCTGCTCTTTTAGACTCTGAAAACTTAAGCCCAAGTAATACCTAACCGAGATCTATACTAACTCTCCATTCATGAACTTAGTAGCTCATATTGCAAACTTAAGTATCAGAAAGAGCTTTGGTGAGACTCTTAGAGCGAAGCCCATTCAGTGTTTGTACCTATCAGAAATGGATATTAGTGTTGTTGCGAACTGTTCTACAAACTGCATTACAACTCTCAAGATATGATAAAAAAATTTGAAAAGTTATCACTCTATATGCAAGAAGCGCAGATGAAGTATTTCAGTATGACGTCCAATAAATTGGAAGTCACCATAGCATCATACCACTTGATAGTTGCAGCTGCTGCAGCCAAGCACAGATAGTATTGCTTGTAGTACGAGTCCAGACCAAGAGCAGACGGTTCCTTGGCAGCTAAACCTTTAACCAGTACAGCTCCCTTCAGAACATATTGAAGGTTGAAGCAGTGTCAGTGTTTAAAACTCATTAAGGCATATTTTAAAGCCATCACAATTCAATGGGGAAGCAGTAAAGTCAATACCCTGGTGTCATCAAAGCAACCACGAGCCATTATAACCTGTCGACATAATCATTAGCATAAGTCTTTAACTTTTAGAACATTTCAATTATGCATTTTATCAAAACAGAGCCACCAATACATGTAGAGGAAACTTACCTTTCTTGTGGAGGAACAAACTCTGTCAGCTAGTTGTGAGACTCCGACCATTCCATCCGCCGCCAGTTTATTTGGAGAAACAATGATCACCATAGGTTCATAGAACTGTAGTAAAGTCTTTGTATTTTGATAGGAACTGCTAGTCTCTATATACTGAGAAAGATGCAGTGATGCTGATCTCAAATCAAACGCAGCTACTCCAACCTGCCAATAAATTATTGTCAGTTAAGATGTGAACTTTCCACAAAGCATGGTTTTTCTTTTCTTTTCTTTTCAACTCGAAATTACCTCTTAATAAGGTATTACTTTTTTTACAAGTATTATTCAATCCAAAGAACTGGCAGAAAGACAACAGTGTCTTTTGAAAGTTAAGGAAACAAACCTCACTAGAATTTATGAATAATTTGGAAATTAAATTTGTAACTCAATAACCTCTACATCAACTGAATTAACATCTCAAAGCGACTCGCATCCTGGTAACCTTCGGCACAGATTCTTTCTTTAAATGCAATTCACCAGAGTACTTAATGGTTTTCTTTTGAAAAAAGAAAAGAAAGTGTTGAGTCCATTTAAGTAAACAAGAAAAAATGTACAGTGCAGCTTCACCCATGGAAGCACCATAGACTTCTTTGATTTAGTTCCATTCTAGATCACTTTAAGCCGTGAAGTCCTGAGGAACTACAATAAATGGTCCGTATTTTCAACTAAAGCTAGAAGCTACTTAAAGAAATTAACTCCACCACATAATTAACAAATGTATTCAAAGCGAAGGAAAATACTAATGTTGATGCATGCATTTAAGATGAGCGAATGTGAATGAAGTAGCTAAATGTAGAAGAGAGAAATAATTATAAAATTTTCTTTGTTTCCTCCATGGTATGACTATTCACTGACGAACAAACTATGGTAATGCATTCATTCATTAATTGGACAAAGTTACCCCTTTCGCCCCAATTTATACGACACCACTTCCCATTTCAGGACCTCCAAAAAAATGTTTAACATCATTCCACTGATTATATCATTTATCCAACTTTCAAGAATTCAAATTTCGCTATGTTTTCCAATTTAAACTTTGATGTGGTAGTTCACTAGCTATTTTACCTAACAAACTAACTTATCAGCTATTAATGTAATTCTTTTTCTATTATATTAGTCAACTTTAACATCTTAAACTCAGTCAAAAACTATCTTATGAAGTGCAATTTATAGAGTATATCTAATTATTTATGGGAGAGACCTACATAGATAGGGAGGATCTGTTTTTTGATCAAATAATAAGAGTGTCCAAGCAGTGCAAATTAGTACTAGGAGAAAGGACTTGTTGGGCTTAGTATGGTCCATCGCATCAAACATGATTGACTTAAAAGTTTGCTAATATTCTTGCAATCTCAGAACCTTCTTTTTCACTAGTTCAGTAGATCTTACTTCTCAACAGTAATCTAGATATCTGTACAGTATGGCAGTTATACATCTTGATTACCTCCATACATCAGTGAATATCACATTGTATATCCACATTCCCAGACATAGACTTCAAATTAAGCATAATACCATCTCTTCTTCAAATTTGATAAACTCCAAACCATCAGTCCGTCGTGACACTTACAAACATTGATGACCTGCTCCTACATCTGAATTACTTCAACACAGCGATAAATTTTTTAAGCATAGAACATCCACGCATTCTCTGACAGTTCGCTTAAAATTAAGCATAATCCAATCCCTACTTCGAATTTTGAGAAACTCAAAGCTATCCTCAGGTGTGTGCATCATATTTATCCATTCACAAACTATTGAGCTAGAACACATGGGTTTACATACATGAGATAAACACTCTTAAGGTCACAAAACTGCACCTACTTCTTAAAAAAAAAAAAGAAGTCCAAATCTGATCATTCTAAATAGCATCTATAAATTCGACAGAAGTTCAAAAATACTCATTATACATCACCAGAAATTAACATAAAAATCAAAAATAATTTCAACTTTGCGCATCACATCGCCAAATTGCACCTGTTATTCAAAAGGACACGTTCAAATTTGCTCATTAAGTTGTAAAACTGCACCTATTCATTCAAAAGAGAAGTTCAAATCCGTCCATCATACATCACAAAATTGCACGGATTCTTTCAACCAAAAAAAAAAAGTTCAAATTCACTACTTAAACATCCCGAAATTGCATCTATTTACTCAAATGAAGTTAATGCTCGTTACTTACAAAATTGCACCATCATCCAAAAAAAGTTCAAATATGCTCGCAATACATCGTGAAATAGCACATATCATTCAACAAAGAAGTTCAAATCGGTTCATCATACATCACAAAATTGCACCAATTCATTCAAAAAGACGTTCAAATCACTCATTAAACATCGCAAAATTGCATCTGTTTACTCAAATGAAGTTAAAATTTAATCGCCACTTACAAAAAACACCTTCATTCAACAAAAAGAGGCTCAAATATGCTCGTAATAAATCGTGAAATAGCACCAATTCATTCAAAAAACTAAGTTCAAATCCGCACATTAAACACCGAATATTAATTCATTCAAAACTAAGTTCAAATCCGCTTGTCAAACATCGGTAAATCGCATCTGTTTTCTCAAATTCTGCTGGTTATACATGTGATGTTCGTCGAAATATACTCTGTTTTATTACGTAAATTCAGACATTAACAGTTGAAAATACGAATGCAGAGAGAGAGAAGGGAAGATAACCTCCTTGGCTCGGTTCTCGATGAAGCCGACGACGAAGCTTGATCTTTCTCCGGCGTCTTCTTCCATTGAACTCTTAGCACTCAGCTGTGAACAGTAAGCAGCAGTGAAAAACGTGACTTTTCACATTCGCGCCAACGTATATATGGGAATTTTTTGCCAAAATTGCCCCTGTGGTCTTTAATGTAACTTTTAATTAATTATGCAAAGAAAAGAACTTTAATAAGGATAAAATGCAAAATTTAAAAATTAAATTATTTTTCAATATAAAAATTCGATATTCTTTTTTTAAATAGATTAAAAAGAAAATACGCTATATATATTTTGGGATCGATGGAGTAAATATATTGTTTGTGATCTAATTTATCAAACATAACTTTAGAAGAAAAAAAAGATACTATCTCGATAGACATAAGTTTTATAGATATTTTATTTTTATTTTTTAAAATATTATAGTAATTAAGTCCTATTTTTTATGGCATAACTTACGACAAACTTGACTTTTATTTCTATCGACATAATTTTTCTAGAAATTAAGCTTCATAACCATTTATGTCTTTTACGATATTATTACTTGTTTTCAAACTCTTTGGATTACGTCATTAATCTAAAAAGCTCTCACATGATATACTCTTTCTATCTTAATTTATATGTCAAAATTTATTTTTAAAAATCAAATCTTTTTTTATCGGTTTTGGATATAAAATCTTATATTTTTTTGAAATACACTTTATATATATATGACAATTATGTAAAAACACTTATAATAATTGATAACTCAAAATGATTAGAAAAAATATAAATAAATCATGGCTTAAAATAAATTTATTTAAATCTTAGAATTCAAAAGATACCGTATAAATTGTGATGAGAGTGAGTACTTCATTCGTTCAATTTTAGTTGTCAGGATAAAATTTGGCATAATCTTTAAAAAAGTTAATAAAGGGTACGATTTCATTACTATGACTCTATTAAAATGGTTGGTACTTCCTGAAAATTATAGTAAATAGAGGTTTTTACATTTCAAAATGACTTAATTACTAAGGACAAGTTGAAAAAAATGACTATTTATTTCTTAATTGTTTAAGTTGATAACTAATTTAGAGTCATTATTTTTAGGAACAACAAGTTCATGCCCCTAAAGCAAACTATTTATATTTACATATTGTTACACCCGTTAAAATTTACTAAAATATCTCTAGACGAGATAAAGCTCGTATAACGCATCTTCCCAAACATTTTTAGCAAATCTGAGGTCGGAATCGCGATTAACACAAAAAAATTGTGTGAAAAAATGATCTTGGTTGAATTTTAGGTCAACCAAATCAAAAGATAATTTTTTGTTGCAAAATTGAAAAATCAGAAGGGTACAAGGTCCGTGCTGCGCCATAGTTCATTTTTGAGTTTTATTCGTAAAACGCACTGGACAAGTGCGATTTACATAAAATACACATAAAAACGCATTTGACAAATGTGATTTATGTGTTATTTTATAGAAAAATAATTTTCGAACGCGTTTTAAGTTTTTTGTCAAAAAAATGAACTGAGATGGAACAAGTTCGCATCGCAAACTTGCTCTATCGGTACTTGACGATCAGTTTTAAAAGCAAGGGCATTCTAGTCCTTTCTCCACCCATCCTACACTAAAATCTTGTCGTTTTGAGGATGTTTTTGACCCTATATTAGTTCCTAAGCATGAATTTTCAATCATTTATGCTAATTCATCTTAAGAACTAGGGCTAAGAAGAAAAGGAAAAGCTACAGTTTCAAGAGAATCTTGTGAGTTCTTCCAAGCTATTCGATTCATAATCCAAATCTTCCAGGTATGTAAGGCTAAACTAAAATATAGAATTGTTCTTCCATGTGCCCCCTTGCTTGAGATAGATTGAAAGGTGAAGGTATTGAGTCTACATGAGTTAGTTTCTTGAAATTACGTGATGAAAAATCTATTCTTATATATCTTTGCATAATTGATTATTTTTATAAACTTGTTTTCTTTAAAACATATTTTAAACCTTCTATTTTCAGAAACCCTAGATATGAATTGAGTATAAATGCACGAATGAATCTAGGAATGGAGTCTAGAGTCTTGATTTGAGAATGTTGACTGTGATTATAACATGAGCATGATGATAGGTTGATAAATCTTGATGGTCGTGTGAGTCTTCAAAATTTGAGCTTTAAGAATTGGTCTAACTTGATAGTCCCCCTACGTGATTGTCTAATTCACTCTTGAAAGATATGATTGAGAAGTGATTGGATGATTGATAGGCCGAAGGACTCGACTGTGACAGAATTGTTGAAAGATTGATTTGATAAAACTGATGAACGGAAAGAGTCTATTAAGAGACTCTCTAATTTGTTGATTAGAATTGATTGTTTATGAGCATTGAGTCTTAGGGGGAGTATCGAGCACCGAATTGAGTAAGAGTGAGTCACACTCGAACCCAATAACTATGTAGTCAAACGTAGGAGTGGACTAAGTCCGTTAAAGTCAGATATGTCCCCATTTTGAGGATTGAGTCTGTTAAAGTTTGGCATGTCCCCACTTTATTGTCTTGAAACAATAGGACTTGGTTGGATCCTGATTTGATATCGTTCTCTACCCTAGCAAAGTGTTGAACCAACGTGGCATCAACGTCGAATCGTTGTACAATCATTGGCTCATAAATGATATTGTCATATAAGAGAAACTCTCAGATATGTCTTGATAATACTATGATTGGATTGGATGGTCTATGATTGGTCATTGTCTAGTCTTTACTCTTTCTTTAGACTTATGGCATCCCGATTGAGTATCTTGAGATCAGGGGCGGACCCACATAGAGTCCGTCGGGTGCTCGAGCACCCATTAATTTAGTACCGGACATTATATATCTATGTAGAAATTAAGAAAAATTGGTATAAATA
>JBCEWC010002897.1:0-32300 GCA_038996855.1 Solanum aculeatissimum | reverse complement strand
CACATATATGTTACATGTATAATTCACTTTTAATACATAATGTAGTTGCTATAAATGGTAAATATTTTTCAAATGTAAAACATCTAAGTAATAAATAAAAAATATATTTAAAAACAGTAAATATTTTATAAAAGGGATTCAAATAAGTAATTATTCCTTGTATTATAGACAATTTTTATTTATATTTTTGGTTATTGTTTTTGTTGTAATCTATTTTGAAGAAACTATTATGAAATATTTCCTTCTGTGAACCTATTCTTGGGATATGATAAGCAATATTGCCAGAACATGCATGGGAGTAGCTAGTATACAGCAAGGTGGTTTACATTGTATATACACGGTCAATATTATTTTTTTATGTATGTGTATATATTTGTTGAATTTCCTTGGCTTCTTCGTATATTTATTTTTGTACATTTTGAATTTCTTTAGTAAAAATTTTTATTACACCAGTACTAGTCAAAAATGCAAGTAGCATACATTGAGGACTAAATGATATAAAATCGTTTGATCATGTCTCGCATCAACACTTACAAATTAAATACTCCAATTCATATAATAGGTGTGAAATTATGATGACTGGAAGTCTTGAAACCATAATAGAGGTCATGATAAAATTTGGTCTAGAATAGGAGCATTACAATCTTTACACGCTGTACTCCATTCTTAACCAGATCAAATCTCGAATTTTAGTCTGGCCCTAAAGAGGGTACGAAAAAACAGGTGGGAAAAAAAAAAAACTTTACATTTACACAAAGCATGAGTTTGTATTCTCTTTCATATTTGAGTCATCTGTATACAAAGGGTCCAATCTCATGAAACTGCACTGAATCTAAACAAAATGCAATTCAGGGTCTTTCTATAAAAAAAATTAGCAGGCTAATGTTAAAAAAAGTAGCACAATACAGGTCCTTCCAGCAGTAAAATGTATAACTTGGACAACATTTCAAAATGCATTCCTCTCCTAACTAGTCGAGATCCACTATATCTTGAGTTATTAGTTGAGATTAGAGGCACAAGTATAAGATTGTCTTGCAAAGCGAAGAAATAATTTATTGATGCCTGTTTACCAAAGGCCTATTATGGTTACCAAGTCTCATACAAGGATTTCTATCTCCATGACCTTGCTTGGGGATGTCGTACAACTTAATTACCTGAATCGTCCTCTGCCTCTTGGCTTAAAAACAATTAATAACAAAAAATCATCAGATTATGATCGGTATATTTTGTAGTGCATCAGTTATTTAATGTATGAGCTATGTATAAGAAATCAAAGTAACCATTTTCAGCTTCTTGGTAATGGTCCTGGAGCTTTCGCTTTGTGGCCTCAAGTCTAACATGTTCTGTGTCCTCATCGGGACATTTCAGTTTCTAATACAACCAAATGATGAACTATTAGTAAGAAAAATCGAAGCTTTACATGAACTAGTAATGGACTCCCTTCAAATACTCACATTTTGTTGAGTAGCCCTGAACCTCGTTTGAATTTTGCTTTTGTCAAATTTTTGATGGACTTCCATTTCATGATCATTGTTGAGCTTTCGTTCTGAGTGTTGGTTTCATTGGTCTTCTACTCCCAGAGTTGCCTTCAGAAGGTTTATTTGGTTTGACAAGTGATGTTTGTTTCTTTTGTTGCTGGTCCTTCTTCCTCTTTTGTCCATTTTCATGGTTCTTGTTGGATACCACACTGCTTAAAACATCTAAAAGAAAATTTTCTATTAGAAAACGAACCAAATAGACAAGACCAGATTTAAAATTATTCCATGCCATCAAAGATCCACATTTGATATAACGTGAATGAGGAAAACAAGTTAGTGTCAATTATGAATGCAAAGATAAATTATTTTGTAGAAGAATTCAAGAAAGGGAAAGCATTAGACATACTTGTTACAACTCGATTGAGGTGGTCTGAATAGAAAGGAAAGGTATGTCCTCCAAGGGCGGGGAAGGAAGTACTTCCTCCTCTTCATCAACAACGGGTGCTTTCATAAATTCAGGGGTTCTTTCTGTAGCAATAGTTTAACAATTCACCACATTAGACTTCAATAATGACCGTAAACATAGAATACATAACACAATTTTGAAGGAGAACCTCTTAATGCTGCTCGAGCATCCACCCACTCTTTTACCATATACTTCCGGTCCCTGTGGTGCATGAGAAATGAAAAGAAAAAAAAATACTAAGCCATTTCTACACAACGCCACTCGTTTACCATATTTATCTAGTCTAATTGAAGTCATTATATGGCATCAACCAATGTTTCTACACAAAGCCAATTCATATGGCATCAATCAATGTTTCTACACAAAGCCAATTCATACAGAGGAAGTCACGGTTAAGTGCACAACTAAAGTAGTGAGACTGTAGGAAATTGTACAAATAAGGTAAGAACATCTTCACACTCCGTGAAATATCCATGCTATTTTGTAAAAAAAAAAAGGACAAGCCCGGTGCAATAAAGCTTATACGCAAGGTCCGGAGAAGGGCCCGACCACAAGGGTTTATTGTACGCAGCATTACCTTGTATTTTTGTTAGATGTTGTTTCCAAGACTTGAACGCATGACCTTCTGGTCACATGGCAACAAAACGATATAAAAATTCATTTTCATGACAAATTAATGAACAAATTTAGGGAAAAATGAAATAATTCACAGCATAAATTCCATTTTCTATATTAATTTTACAGCAACCATGTTTGCATATTCAATTGAAAATTTCTCTTTTGCGTACAACACAACTCATATTGGCAATCACGTAAGGGTTTATATAATAGTTCAACAGCAAAAAAGAAAGAGTTACATACTTGACCAAATAACGAATATTCTTTGAGTTGTGCCCTTTGAGAGCATTAACAGACTTCCCAATTTTTGTGTCCTGATATAAACTTTAAGACATTGAATACAAATTGCTGATAGAAAAATTGCAGATCAAGTCTCCAATGATCAAACCTGCAGAGTCTCCACAGACAAAGCCGTCAGTTGAAGCCTCCTTAAGCTCTTATATATGCTCGAATCAGACTGTCAAAAGAAACACATAAAAATCTTACAACTAAAGACTTCGACTCAAGAGAAAATATTTCAACACAGATTAAAAGGAAACTAAATGGTATCAGATTTCTACATTGTTTCATAGACCAATACAATCGTGTATCAATAGGGAAAAAAAAGTCTTACTTCATAAGGTCTTAAAATATCAAGAAAACATGTACAAAACCAACGATTGCAAAAATTGTTCAATTGAAATTTAAAAGCACTCGATTTATATCGATGATTATTTGATTGATAGAACCTCCTTAACAACTCAAGACTTTTTCTATCTCATCACTCGATGCCTCAAGGCCCTCAACTTCAATTACACTCATTTCTCTTTTTCTTTTTTTTAACATCACAACCTTTTTTACACTTTCTTTTACCCTTATCACCCTCAACATCAACAACATTTGGTACACCAAGTTCAACCTTGTCACAGTCATATCCCCTAAATGAATAAAGTAGCTCACTAATATTATGTCTTCTTAATTTGAACTTTGGGTGATCTATAACAGCCACCCTTACAGCAAATTCAACTATATCAATATTCCCTCCATATAATAAGTTCCTCAGATATCTTTTCCATGATTCTGAATCACCAAGCTTTCTAAACAACAACCTAGGTAAAAAAGATTTAACTCTTTGCGACACCCAAACAGTAAAAATTCAATCTTGATAGTAAATTGGATTTTGATTTTAAAAAACATAAAAACAACTATCTATAACACCCAGAGATTAAAATTCAATCTTTATCCAATCTTGATAGTACTCAAAAGCTAAGAGTTGAATTTTGATTAAAAACAAAAAGTCATTAACTATCTATAACAACCAGAGAGTAAAAATTCAATCTGTCTCCAATTGTAATAGTACCCAAAAACTAAATATTGATTTTTTTACTTAAAAAAAAAAAAACTATCTATAACACCCATATAGTAAATATTCAATCGTTATCCAATTTAATTTGATAATATCCAAAAACTAAAAATTTGATTTTGTTAAAAAGGTTAACCATCTCAAGTTCTCATCTGAATTTATTGTTAGTTACCAAATTAATTACAGTAATCAATGACTTGATTCTCCTTTATGTTTGGTGTAATTTGATAAAACAAAATTGTCAGGAATTTGACAAATCTTGTTTTATCGTTATGTATTAATAAATAACTATACAAACACACACAAAAATAAAAATTCCACAAGTATAATGTCACTATTGGAGGAGGTAAAATTAGTCTCTAAAAATATAGTTGCCCAACTCGTTTAAATTTGAATAAGCTGTTAATTTGCTTTTTATTAACTTAGTTCATTTCAGCCTATAAATGTGGGCTGATATATAGTCCAAGATAATTCATCAGTTATCTTGTGAAAAATACATTTAAAAAGTTTTTTTTAATTATTTAATGTGTTAAATATAAATATAATAATTAAAAAATATTAAATACTACAATAAAAAAATATTAAACATAAATAAAATGATAGAGTTATAGAAAAGTTTTAGCTTATTATATCATGGACTATTTTTATTTTGTTATTGTTGTTGTAATCTATTTTAAAGAAGTTACTATGAAATGTTCCTTCAATCTTCCTACTTTTGAAATGTAATTAATGAGATGAGTGTTATAGATACATAAATGTGTGTTTATATAAAATTAGATAAGACAAAATATTGTTGCGAGAACATGTATGGGAAGGTAGGGTACCACAAGGTGGTTCTCTTTCAAAAAATACATTATGTATACATGATTAAAATATATATATATATATATATATATATATGTTGAATTGGATAGTTATTATTTAATTGTATCACCTTTAATTTTAAAATCAAATATTTTCACAACTAATGGGTTAGATAAAATTAGATTGGGTCAGTTCACATGGGCACCCTATGATCCCAAAAATCTTACATCATGAAACTGCACTTAATCCGTGCAAAATGCAATTCAAAGCATTTATATGAAGGGAAAAATAGACTAATGTTCAAAAAAGTGAAAACCTAGGCACAATTCAGGTCCTTCCAACAGGAAAATGTAAAACTTGAAAAAAGAAGGTATGCCTCTCCTAAGTAGACGAGATCCACTATAGATATCTTGAGTTATTAGTTGAGATCAGTGACACGAGTTGTCACTGCTGCTTCTCCATGAGATTGACTTGCGAAGGCGAAGAATAATTCATTGACGCCTATTTACCAAAGACCTATTATGGTTACCCAGTCCCATATGAGAATTTCTAACCCCAGGACCTTGCTTAGGGATGTCGTGCAACTTAACTACCTGAATCGCCCTCTGTCTCTTGGCTGAAAAACAATTAACAACGAAATATCATCAGATTATGATCGACATGTTTTGTAGTGCATGAGTTATTTAATTTTGTGCTCTATAAAAAACCAAACTAACCATTTTCAACTTCTTGGTAATGCTCCTGGAGCTTTCGCTTTGTGGCCACAAGTCTAACATTTTCTGTGTCATCATCAGCATATTTCAGTTTCTGATACAAGAAACGATGAACTATTAGTTGAACATTGAAGCTTTGCATAAACTAGAAATTGACTCCCTTCAAATACTCATGTTTTGTTGAATAGGCTCGTGCCTCATTTGAATTTAGCTTTTGCCAGATTTCTGCTGGACTTTCTATTCATGATTTGAGCTTTTATTCGACTGTTGGTTTAGTTGGTCTTCCACGCCCAGAGTTGCCTTCAAGAGGCTTGTTTGGTTTGACAAGTGATGTTTTTATCTTTTGTTGCTCATCTTTTTTGTCCTTTCATTCATTTTCATAGTTCATGTTGAATATCACATCTTAAAACATCTGAAAGAAAATCCTCAACCAGAAAAAGAATTGAATAGAGAAGACTAGATTAAAAATTATTACAGGGACAAAAGTTTCTACTCACTTCATCATCCATGCCATCAAAGAACTACATTTGATATATGGGAAATGAGGAAAACGAGTCAGTGTCAATCATGAACACAAAGATAAACAATTTTGTAGAAGAAAGGAAAGGCTTTAGACATACTTGTGACAACTCAATTGAAGTGGTCTGAGTAGAAAGGAAAGGTATGCCCTCCAAGGGAGGGGAAGGAAGTCCTTCCTCCTCTTCATCAACGACGGGTGCTTTCATAGATTCAGGGGTCCTTTTGTAGTAATATTTTCACAATTCACCACATTAGACTTCAATAATGACCGTAAACATAGAATACATAACACAATTTTTAAAGAAAGACCTCTTAATGCTCCTCGAGCATCCACCCACTCTTTTACCATATTCTTGTGGTCCCTGTGATGCATGAGAAATGAATAAACACAAACACTAAGCCAGTTCTACACAGCGCCACTTGTTTACCAATATGGAACACAATCTATGTTTCTACACAATGCCAATTTCTTACATAATCACAACCAAACAGAGGAAGTTGTGGTTATGTGCACAAAGTGGTGAAACTAGGTATAAGCTTCACTTACTTAATATTGAAGTAGAAAATTGTACAAATAAGGTAAGGACATCATCAAATTTTGCATAATATTCATGCCATCACGTAAATCGATTATAAAACAATTTGAAAATCCATTTCCATGACAATTAATGTACAAATCTAGGGCAAAATGAGGTACTTCATACCATAAATTCCATTTTCCAAATCAAATTTATAGCAAACATGCTTGCATATTCAAATTGAAATTTCTCTTTTTGGTACCACACAACTCATATTAGCAATTATGAAAGGGTTTATGTCATTGTTCAACAACAATAAAGAAAGAGTTACATACTTGATCATCGTCTTGACCAGATATCAAATATTTTTTGAGTTGTGCCCTTCGAAGTATTTACAGACTTCCCAATTTCTATGTCATGATCATATCATATTATACTAAAAGTGGAAAGTTTCATAGTTGGAAGTTGGATTGCGAAAATGTCCCTAATCATATTAAATATGACCACTTTGTCCTGATTATTTAATTAACAATTTAACACAATTTATCTAATAACTTACATTTTAGAAATTGAAATATTTGTTTTCTATCAGTTGGATAATTAATTCAGTGTTGAACGGGGAGTACTATTTCTATCTGTAGTAATTATTGTAGACTGTTAGTGTGTTGCCTTTTAAAATTATCAGTTACAATATCAAACTTTTCATATTGTTATACTCCCTCCGTTCATCTTTATTTGACCCTTATACTATTTTAGGATGTCCAACAATAC
Source organism: Solanum aculeatissimum (assembly GCA_038996855.1). NCBI lineage: Eukaryota > Viridiplantae > Streptophyta > Magnoliopsida > Solanales > Solanaceae > Solanum > Solanum aculeatissimum. The sequence continues at coordinate 25,071 of JBCEWC010002897.1, read as the reverse complement.
TTGTCCAGTTTATGAAATGAAGAGATAATTTTACACTTAGTTCCTAATTTACCCTTGTCATTAATTATAGTTATTTCCCTATTACATTTTTCAATACATTATATTCAAAGACTGATTTGGTAAAATTATCCCTATAATTTATTACTTCTTAATCCCTATGCCAAGTCAATAGGGACCAAGTAAAGTTGGACGGAGGGAGTAAGATTTATTTGTTTGGTCTGTTGAGCTTCAATTTGTTATATTCTTCATCCTTTTCATATTCTTTCCACATTATAAATGCCATCACACAATGCTAGTTTTTTAATCAATTTATTCCTTCTCCTCCTCTGTTTTATTATCCTCTTATTTGTTGAGTTCTGCACAACATAAGGTAATACTATTCCTTTTCCTTTGAACATGTTCAGATTCTGCTAACTACTTGAGCATGACTTGTATTTTATTCTAATTATATGTATAATGATCTATATCTATACTATATTCAAAGTATGAAAACTCTTAGAAATGTTGTTTGAACTTTTTGCCCTTAATTAAAATACTCATCTTTAGACAAAATCGTCTTTCACTATTTTTCTAAATTTATTATTTAATCTTTTATTTAGTTAGTTTCAAGATTCACTTTTGAATTATGATTTCTTTATATTTAAAATTCACTTTTGATTTAGAACTATTCTATCTCAATAATTAGCTAAAATTTTGACTATCAGATATTTTGTTAATAGAAGTATGTAATATAATAAATTTAAAAAGAAAAAAATCAGTAAAATTATGTTGGAAACATTAAACTACTCCTTTTATATTTAGGAATCTTTAATTATATTAAATTTTAATCAGTTAATTATTTAAGTTCTAATTATTCAACTCTAAATTATTACTTTATATATTAAAAATTATTAACATATCTATATTATAAGCAATTGAATTGATTTTCTCATCTTTAACATTTCATAATAGACTAAACTATTGCATCAAACTAATAATATTTATTTAATTTTGTTTACATGAATATTGTATTTATTTAAAGATAAATACTATTTACGTATAATTTTTAAATTGACGCGACACATACGTGCAAAGCACGTACACAAAACTAGTTATTTTAATAATGTGTACAATGATGTATTTTATTTTAATTTTGTGAGAAACTTTATTCTTAGAAGATATCATGGTATTAATTTAAGAAGACGACTATTCTTCCTAATAGTAAGGACCAAACGTGCAACACACGTTTCAAAAACTAGGATAAAATAAATACGCTGAGTACAAATTGTTGATAAAAGAAACTGCAGATCAAATCTATACATTGAAAAAAGATCAAACCTACAGAATCTCCACAGACAAAGTCATTAGTTGAAGCCTCCTTAAGCTCTTATATACATTCGAATCAGACTGTCAAAAGAACATAACACATATCAAAATCTTACGACGTAAGACCCTCAACTCTAGGAAAAATATTTCAAAGAAGATAAAAGGAAACTAAATGACATCAGATTACCACATTGTTTCATAGACCAACTAGAATCACGTATCAATAGAAAAAAGGTTCTTACTTCATCCAAAAAATCAACAATAGCAAATATAGTTCAAATGAAATTAATTAAATCATTCGATTGATATGAACCTCATCTTGGTTGTCATCAATTATTTATTTTAATCGATAGAACCTCCTTAACCATTCTAGATTCTTCCTTCATCTCATCACTCAATGCCTCAGATTCCACATAGCTATCACAACCTTTAGCCACTCTAACAAACTTATTTTTAGACTTTCTTGTACCCTTATCACCCTCAACATCAACATCATTTGGCAAAACAAGTTCAACCTTATCACTACCAAATCCCCTGAATGTGGGTGATCTATAACTGTCAACCTTATGACATAATCTATTACATCAAAGATGTCCAAATTTGTTGACCAAAATATTCCCTCCATTTACTAAGTTCCCTAGAAATATTTGTCATGATTATGAATCAACACCCTTTCTAAACAACCCCACATAAAAAGATTAACTATCTATAACACCTAGAGAGTAAAACTACAATCTTTATCCAATTTTGATAGTACCCAAAAACTAAAAATTGAATTTTTGATAGAAATGATCAACTATCTATAACACCAAGATAGTAAAAATTCAATCTTTATCCAATTTTGTATTTCATACCTAAACTATTGGGAGTGTGAGTTTCATACCTAAATTATCACTTATTAGTTTGAGAAACACACCTCGGTAGTGTGTGTGATACACTCTCTCACCATGGTGTGTGTACTACACTCTCTCTTTTATTTTTATTTTTTAAAAAAAGGACCACATCACACTCCACATAGATAAAATATTTCACCTTGACAAAAAATAAATAAATTATAGTATTAGTTAAAATTAAATATTAAAGTATTATTGTTTAAAAAAACTAGAAAAGAAAAGAGAAAAAATTTTTCTTAACCCACCCTATCCCTTCCTCCCACCTTACATTACTCCCCCCCCCCCCCCCCCCAAATCAACCAATGTTTTAAAAAAAATAGTAAAAATTCAACCATTATCCTATTTTGATGGTATCCAAAAACTAAAAATTGGATTTTTGTTTTTAAAAAATTACTATCTCAAGTTCTCATCTGAATTTAATTGTTAGTTACCAAATTAATTACAATAATCAATGACTTGATTATTTTAACAAATGTAGAAAGATTACTACTTCATAAGTCAAAATTATTCTTTTTAATTTTGGAGTGTATATTTCAAGTTCTCAACTGAATTAGCCTTTCATGCCTATTCATTTATGTTTGGTGTAATTTGCCAAATCTTGTTTTGTGATTATGTATTATTACAATAATCACACACACAAGAAAATAAAAGGTTGTATTATCCTTGGTTGTTAATGGTAATTCACAATGTTACCAAAAAACAAAACAAAAGGTCCATATGTGCACGTCAATGAAAATATAACTAGTCCAGCTTGTTTAGATTTGAACAGATAATTGTTTTGCTTATTTATTAGTCTTAGTTTTTTGGCACGTGCGTTGCACGTGTTAATATGCACAATTTTATATTAGCTATTTGTAAAATAATTTCAACATTATTAAAGCATTTTTTTTTATTAAAGATGCATAATACATAAGTATGTCTAGGTATGTCATTGTTGTTTACAAAATTCATAAATGTGTCATTTTACTTGGACTCAACTAACAGCTATGCCCTTCAATTTTAGGTGTATAAAAATGGGCACTTGAACTTGTATAAGATTGAACGAGTAGACACGCGTGTCATATGTAGCATAATATTCGTAGGAAAAAATGTGAATGCAATTGGCACGTAGGATGCATGTGTCTACCTGTTCAACTCTATACAAGTTTAAGTTCATACTTGTTGTACACCAAGTTAAAGAGCACGTTTATTTATTACGCCAAAAAATATATGTATTTTTTGTGAATGAACTATATAGATCATCATGTCATGAATTATTTTTCAAGGTCAAGACTTATTGTATCGTCTGAACTTCAAATAGAAGAATAAAAGTTATACAAAAAAACACAAATTGAAATTATTCTCATGTTAGTAAAATTTAAAAAATATATATACCTTAAAATATTGATAAAATTTATATAGTTTAATCTTGAAAAGTAAAAAATGACATATAAATTGAGAAGAGGAAACACCAAGGACACTTTTCAGTGAAGTTCTTGACCCCATGATCCTTAAATTGTCCATGGCCTTAAGACCTTACTGCACTTATTACCCTTCTTAAGTTGGCAAGAGGGTATCTTCAAAGAGTTGTCTATTCTGTGTATTTGTATGTTTTTCGAAAAGAAAAAATAGACACAAGGGTATTTAAGTAATTCAATATTCAAATTAGGGAGTACATGTTTTTAAGATAACTAGTTCTTGGACACATGCGTTGTACGTGTGTCTCACATGAATTTTTGTAAATATGTTGGAATGATTAAAATTTTATGAAAATATGTGTATAATGCGTAATAAAATGCAATAATTACGAATAAACTTTAAATATATGACAAAAACACCAAATGATGGACGTATTTTAATGTTTGAAATTAATTTCTTTTAAACGATCAATCGTACATTTTGAACATTAGTTAGTAACCAACAAACTTCTAATAAAGTCACCAATAACTAATTTGAGCCCAAATAAAATACAATCTTACAACAATAAAAAGTTCATATGAAATTAAATTAGAGAAGTTTAATTGAGATAAAATGAAAAAAAAAAGAGAAGAGGAAATACAACGTATACATTTTAAAAAAAAACTTTAATCAAAACAATATATATGGAACAAAAAAAAAATTAGTATGTATTTTTTGAGTTCTTGCCAACTCATTTTTTCATATCCAATCAAATTTCAAAAATCTTCTTCATCGAGTCAAACTAAGTATAAATAAATAGTACAATAATTATAGAAGTATTTTACTACTTGAACTACAAAATTAAAATGATAATCTTGGGTAAGGATCTCATGAAACAAAGAAGATGAATTTGTATTGATAAAAGTTGAGGAACACCAAAAGACATTTTAAAATTTTAAATTAAATATTTGGAGGATTATGAATATCAAAACTACAAGAGTTATAGATGTTAAGAGTAACGACTCAATAAGTCATTAAATATGAGATATAAATATGAATATTTAAAATAAATAAAATAATAATAATGAGAAAATAAATAAATAAATAAATAAATATGCAGATTCTTATATTAGCCATTTATAAAATAATTTCAATATTATTAAAGCATTTTTTTTTATTGTATATTAATACATAAGTATGCCTAGGGTTGTTGTTGATTAATTCATAAACGTGACTTTTAATTTGGCCTCAACTGACATTTACACCCTCCAACTTTAGGTGTACACAAATAGACATTTAAACTTATATAAGATTATTGAACTAGTAGGCACACATGTCATATATGACATAATAAACGTAGAACATAATGTAGGATGTCATTGACATGGAATGTAGTGGCGATGGAGCTAAAAGATTTACTTTGATTTTATTTTTTATCTTTTTGCCAAAGATCTCAGATGAGGGAACCGTAGAAGTGCTGCCAACTTCAGCTATCGTTCATGTACTGTTTACACCCTATAAAATTATCAAAATACCCTTAGACAAGAGATCGCCCGCATAACATAAAATGCCAATTATTTTTGGCAAATCCGAGGTTGGAATCGCGATAAACATAGAAAATTGAGTGTGAAAGTGATCTTGATTGAATTTTAGACCAACCAGATCAAAAGATAATTTTTCGAGACAAGAATGCAAATGTCAGCAAGGTGCGCGACACCTACGTGTCGCAAACTTGTCGGGGACTTGCACTTAATCTTGGTTCTAATATTTTTTATGAGGTTAGAAATTCGATCAATTTTTTTTAAAAATGGTACTGAGAGGGACCAGGTCGACAACATAAGACCTGGTTCACTGTGTTGTAATATTTTTAGTTTCTCGAGGGGTATTTCAGACTTTTTTCTACCCCTTCGAAACTTAACCCACGACTAATATAGATTATTTTTAGCCTAAAAATAGTTCCTAAACTCATTCTTAAGCCTCTTACGCCAAAACTAAGTAAAGACTTTGAACGAAGAAGAGGAGAAAAGGGCTAGGGTTCAACAGATTCAAACCAATTCTTGCAAGATTGACAGTCATCTTTCATCTTAGGTATGTAAGGCTAAACTAAAATACAAAATTATTCTTTCATATTCCCCCATTGATGGTAATAAAAAGATTGTGAAAGTATTGAGTCTCTTTACATGTTCCTTTGAAGGTTTTCTTGTAAACTGTATATTCTATGTATTTTACATGCTTGATGATCATCATGAACTTGATTTTTTGAATAAATATTTTTTTACATAAATTATATTTCATAACCCCTAGATATCATTAACAAAAGATTGCATGAATGAACCTAGGAGTTGAGTCTAGAGCCTTGACAATATAATTGTGATTGTGATTAAGCATGACGATGATGTTGATAGAACTTGATGGTCCCAAGAGTCTCTATAATTAAACTCAAATGATTGGTCTAAATTGATAGTCCTCTTAACGATAGTCTAAACCACTCTTGAAAGATGTGATTGAAAATTGATTGGATTATTTTATGAGCATTGAGTCTTGGGAGGAGTATTGAGCACCAAATTGAGTAAGCGTAAGTCCAACTCGAACTCAATAATATGCTGCCAAAATAGGATGATTGATGAGGGCCACACCTCTGAAGTCTTTAAAGAGACTTGATTGATTGTTGAGCGTCCCTTATCCTTAAAAGGTATTAGATGGGTGGGCAACGACATCACTTTGTTATATCATCACCGGCTCATAGGTGATGGTTGTCGGTTAGAGAAAGTCCTAAATAAGTCGTGATAGTACTTTGATTGGATTGGATTGTCTATGATAGGTTACTTTTTAGTCTTTGTTCTTTCTTTAGACTTATGACGCTCTAATTGAGAATTTTGAGATGATTGTATTCTACCTTATATTTATTTGATTCTTCCATTTTGCATACTCGTACATTCCATGTACTAATGTCCATTTGAGCCTACATCTTTTCATGATGTATAGACAGGTATTAGAGATCATCAACGAGTGCTCCGTTGAAGATCTACTCCACTTTTCAGCTGATTGGTGAGTCCTTGTTTTTCAGAGGATGCATATTATCTATTTCACCTTGCTTTTAGATTTAGACTTTGAATTTGCTTATTTTGATTTGAGATAGTCATGGAACTGTTATCGGCACCATCAACCATTTAGATAGAGGCTTCATAGACTAGACGGTATTGGTCTGATTTGGATATTATTTGGGGCTAGTTTCTTTCGCACTAGTCTTGTAGATTTGTTTTGACTACATATAAATAAGATTATCCACCTTGCTGTCTTTCTTAAGTCTTCCACTGATATGTTAAATTATGATTGAATGAATGTGACAAGGCCAAGTGGTTCTCTTGGGGACTAGAAATAGTGTTTGAGTGCCGACCACGTCTAGGGTACTCCTTCGGGGCATGAAAAAATTGGTATCAGAGCACAGAGTTCAAGAGTCCTGGGGTCTATGAAGTCGTGTCAAGTAAAGTATTATTTATGGGTGTGTTGTACACCACACTTTATAAGCAGGAGACTATAGGATATTAGGAATGGTTATTCTTCTTTTATATTTTGAGTTCATGCAATAGAGTTTAACTCTATTAAAGTATCTATCTTATTCGTCCGTTAAACGCTTGCAGACCATGCCTCCTAAGCGTATCATCACCTAAAGAGATGCCTCAACCTCGAATATTACAAATCCCCCACCAAAAGTTCCTACTCCTAAAGGGATGATAGGATGGGGTCAACCTACTAGAGTCACTAAGGCTCCTCAGATGCCTACTGCTTAGCCAACTCCCACTTTAGAGGCATAATTCAGAGGAGCCATTACTATACTTACCCATCTAATGGCCTCTAGAGTGTTAATCAGAGTTCACATGCCCAAAAACTTACTATTGCAAACAGACTTAGGGATTTCATGAGGATGAATCCATCAGTCTTCACAAGGTATATGTTTAAGGAAGACCCTTATAATTTCATTGATAAGATGTAGAAGGTTCTAAAAGCTATGGAGGGAGTTAAACTTATCTCCTATCATCTTAAGAATGTGGTGAATATTTGGTACAACCAGTGGGAAGAGGGTCGAGGTGCATATGTTGAGCTTGTTAAGTGGAATGAATTTGAGATGCCTTTCTTGATCATTTCTTTCCCTAGGAGTTGAGGGAGGCAAATATTGAAGAGTTCGTGAACCTGAAACAGGAGGGATTGACTGTCAAAGAGTACTACCTCAAGTTATTCAACTATCAAGGTATGTTCTAAAGATGGTCCAGGAGGGCCAGAATGAGGAAGTTCATATCTGTCTTGGGCAAGCATATGAAAAAGGAGTGCAAAGTGACATTGTTGATTTTAGGTATGGATATCTCTAGGCTTATGGTCTATGCAAAATAACTTAAGGAGGATAAGAAGAGGGGCAGAGAGGAGCACTTGAGTATGAATGCTAAGTTAATAGGGCTTGAGCATAGCTAACATAAGATGAGTAAGAGAAATAAGTCCTACTTTTAGAAGAGGTCTTCTAATTATCCACCATCCTCGATGAGTGCACTAGGCCAACATAATAGGCATGATCAGAAGTCCCAGAGTCAGGAGAACTTTAGAGCACTAGGCTCTCAGTCTTAGGACAATATAGCCTTAGGTTAGAAGGGGAATCCACCTTGTGGAAAGTATGGAAAAATGCATTTGGGAGAGTGTAGAATGGTTGTTACAAGTGTGTTAAGACAGGTCACTTAAAAAATAAATGTCCAACATGAGGCAACAAGGCCCAGTCTTCTGCTACTGCACCCCTAGTTAGGGGTAATCAGAGAGGTGCCATTATTAATATAAGCAGGGGTAAAAACCATCTATATGCGATGGAAAATTGATAGGATTAGGAAGTTACACCAAATATTATCACAAATATGGTTTGAGTCTTTACCTTTGATTGTTATCCATTGCTTGATCTGGGTGCCACTCTATATTTCTAAATTATTTATGTGGCTAGTAGATTTGATATTCTTCTTGAGTATTTTCTTGAACCCTTTGTTGTCTCCACTCCTGTTGGTGAGTCTATCCTAGCTGAAAGAGTCTATAAAGATTATGTGGTACCATCCATTATAGGGATGCCTTGGCTAACTTGATAGAATTGGAGATGTTTGACTTTGATGTGATCCTTGGCATGGATTTATTTCATGCTTGCTATGCCTCCATTGATTGTAGGACCCAAACTATTAAATTTCAATTCCAGAACGAACCAATCCTAGAGTGGAAGGGTAATTTTATTACACCCAAGGGTAGATTTATTTCTTATCTTAAGGACAAAAAGCTAATTTCTAAAGGATGTATTTATTACCTCGTCGAGTTAAGACTGATGATGTAGAGTCCCCTACTCTTGAGTCTATCCCGATTGTGAATGAGTTTCCTGATGTCTTTTCTAAGGATTTGTCTAGAGTCCGTCCTTATAGGGAGAATGATTTCGGGATAGATATTCTTCCCGATACTCAGCCTATATCTATCCCATCTTATAGAATGTACCCTGTTGAGTTGAAGGAATTGAAAGAGCAGATGAAAGATTTGCTAGATAAGGGCTTTATTAGGCCGAATATTTCTCCTTGGGGTGCTCCTATTCTATTCATACGAAAGAAGGATGGTTTCCTTAGAATGTGTATTGACTACCACAAGTTGAATAAAGTGACAATCAAGAATAAGTATCCCCTTCCAAGGATAGATGACTTGTTTGACCAACTTCTGTGTGCCACTGTTTTCTCCAAGATAGACCTTAGATTAGGCTATCACCAGTTGCAAGTGAGAGAATATGACATTACAAAGATGGATTTTCAAACCCGATGTGGTCATTTTATGTTTTTGGTAATGTCCTTTGGGTTGACAAATTCACCTACAACCTTAATAGATTTGATGAATAGAGTATTCAAATAAATGACAACAACAACATACCCAGTGAAATCCCACAAGTGGGGTCTGAGGAGGGTAAAACGTATGCAGACCTTACCACTACCTCAGAGATAGAGAGACTATTTCCTGGGAACCCTCCTCTCAAAAACCCGTAAGTAGAATAACTAGATATGACAAAAAAGGGAAAGGAAATAGGAAGACCAACTAATAAAAAAAAGTACATGTAGTGTGTAAAACTGTAAAATAATCAACATATATGACGAATAATGACAACCTGGGATATAAAAATATGACTAATACTACTACCCTACTATACCCCAAAACCAGATATCAACCTAATCCTACTAACCTATTAGCCTGCTACTCTAATCCGCGACCTCCATTCTTTTCTATCTAGGGTCATGTCCTCAGTGAGATCAAGTTTCACCATATCTTGTATGATTACCTCCCCTCAATACTTATTTGGTCTACCTATACTCCTTCATGTAGCTTTGAACTCCAACCTCTTGCACCTCCTAATAGGAGCATCGGTACTTCTTCTCTGTAGATGTCCAAACCATCACAGTCTCGTTTTCCTCATCTTATCAGCCACAAGAGCCACCTCTAGCTTCTTCTGAATGCTTTTATTCCTAATCTTATCCCTCCTAGTATGACCATATATCCATCGCAACATCCTCATCTCTACGACTTGCATCTTCTGAACATGTGAGTTTTTGATTGGCTAATACTCTACCCCATACAGCAAAGATGGTCTAACCACTATCTGTAAAACATACCTTTGAGTTTAGGTGGTATCTTTTTATTGTATAGTACTGTAGAGGCAATCCTCCATTTAGTCCTTGATATATTCGTGATAGTGTTTATCGACGATATTTAGTGTATTCTAGAGTTGAGGAGGAGCATGCTAATCACCTTTGAATCACTTTACAGACTCTCAAGGATAATAAGTTATATGTGAAGTTTTCGAAGTGAGAGTTTTGGCTTAAGTCTATGGATTTTCTAGGCCACATTATCTCGGACAATGGTATTTGAGTGGACATTCAAAATATTGAGACGGTTAAGAATTAACCCAGACCCATATCTCCAACTGACATACCAAGCTTCTTGGGTTTCGCAAGCTACTACTATAGATTTATTGAAGGTTTCTTCCATATCCTCACCATTGAATAGACTAACTCAGAAGAAGGTCAAGTTCCAATGGTCTGATGAATGTAAGAAGAGTTGAAAACAAGGTTGTCTAATGCACCAGTGTTGACCTTGACTGAAGGGGCTGGTGGATTCGTAATTTATTGTGACGCCTCAAGAGTGGGATGGGATGTGTATTAATGCAGAAGGGTAAAGTTGTTGCTTATGCTTCTAGATAACTTAAGGTTCATGAGAGGAACTATCCAATTCATGATCTTGAGTTGGCAGTGGTGGTAATTGCATTTAAAGTTTTGTGCCATTACTTGTATGGAGTGCATGTAGATGTGTTCACGGACGATAAGAGCCTATAAAACATATTCAACCAGAAAGAGCTCAACCTAAGGTATAGGAGATGGCTAGAGTTGTTTAAGGACCATGACATGAATATTCTTTACCAACTAGGTAAAGCTAACATTGTTGCTGACACTCTTAGCAGGTTGTCTAGGGGTAGCATTGCCCATATGGAGAAAGGAAAGAAAGAATTGGATAAGAAAATGCATAGATTAGATCAATTAGGAGTGCAACTTGAGGAAAATAATGAGGGTGGGGTTAGTGTTCAGAATAAGTCTGAATCATCTCTAGTGGAAGAGGTAAAATAGAGGCAAGATCAAGATTATGTCCTACTACAACTGAAGGAAGTTGTCCATAAACATAAGGTTATGGTTTTCCCCAAAGGGGGAGATAGTGTGCTGAGATACCAGAGTAGACTGTGTGTCCTAAATGTTGATGATGTTCGAGATATGATTATGGCTGAAGGTCATATATAGTTTCAGGTATTCTGTTAATCCTGGATCTACCAAAATGTACCATGACTTGAGACAAGTTTATTTGTGGAGTAGAATAAAGAGAGATATTTGAGTTTGTTTCCAAGTGCCCAAACTGTCAACAAGTCAAAGTTGAGCATCAAAGGCTATGTGGATTGGCCAAGAACTCTGAGATTCCCGAGTGGAAGTGGGATATGATTAATATGGACTTTGTACAAGTTTACTAAGGTCCCAAAAACTACACAATTTGATATGGTTGATTGTGGATAGGATGACCAAATAAACTCAGTTCTTGGCAGTTAAAACTATTGACATTGCAGAGAATTATGCCAGATTGTATATTCATGAGATTGTCAGATTGTATCGAGTTTCCTTTTCTGTCATTTTAGATAGAGAAGCTCAATTCACATATATATTTTGGAGATATTTTCAAAAAAGACTAGGTTCAATGGTTAATCTTAGTACAACCTTTAATCCCTAGACAAATGGTCAGGCAGAGCGTACCATTTAGACATTGGAGGACATGTTGAGGGCTTGTGTCCTTGGATTCAAAGGTAAATGGGATGATCATTTACCTCTCATTGAATTTGCATATAACAATAGTTATCATGTAAGTATTCAGATGGATCCCTATGAATCTCTGTATGAGAGGAGATGTAGATCACCAATTGGGTGGTTTAAAGGTGGAGAGGCTGAGTTGATTGTACCTGATCTTTTTCACCAGTCTATGGAGAAGGTAAAGGTCAATAAAAAGAGATTCAAGAATGCATAAAGCCTCTAGAAGTCTTACACTGACGTGATAAGAAGAGACTTAGAGTTTGAGGTAAACGATTGGGTATACTTGAAATTTTCACCCATGAAGGGTGTCATGCGATTTGTGAAGAAGGGAAAGCTAAGTCCCCTCTATATGCGCCCTTACTAGATTTTGAAGAGGATTGGGAATGTTGCTTATAATTTGGATTTTCCTTCTGAGTTGGTCACGATTCATCCGGTCTTCCATGTATCGATGTTGAAGGAATGTTTCAGAGATCCTTCATTAGTAATCCCTATCGATTGTATTGGAGTAAAAGATAGCCTATCCTACGAGGATATCCCAGTCTAGATTCTTGATCGTCATATTTGCAAATTGAGGAGCAAATAGATAGACTCAATCAAAGTTTTGTGGAGGAATCAATTGTTGAGGACGTCATATGGGAAGCCGAGGAGGATATGAAAGCTCAATACCTGCATTTATTCGTGCCTGATTATAAGAATGTTGAAGGTAGTATCCATCATTGAGTTGATTATCGATTTTCTAGAGAGTTTGATTGGTTGAATAATTGTTGAAATGAGTCTTGATTGTTATTTGTGCTTCAAGTCCATTACTCTTCATTCGAGAAAGAATGATCCCAAAGGGGAGATAATGTTATACCTTGTAAAATTACCAAAATACCCCTAGATGAGAGACACCCGTATAACAAAATATCCCAAATCTTTTTGGCAAGTCCGAGACCTGAATCGCGATCAAAATGAAAAATTGAGTGGGAAAGTGGTCTCGGTTGAATTTTAGACCAACTAGATCAAAAGATAAATTTTCAAGGCAAGAATGCAAATTCTGGCAAGGTGCGCGACACCTCCGCATCATGGAATTATCGCGGACTTCCACTTAATCTTGGTTCTAATATTTTCTATGGGGTTGGATATTCGATCGAAAATTTTTTAAAAGATGTATTAGGAGAGACTAGGTCCGCGTCACGAACCTGGTTCACTGTAGTGAAAATTTTTCACTTATTCGAGGGGCATTCCAAACTTTTCCCTACTCCTCCCAAACTTAACCCATGACTAATATAGGAATATTTTAGCTTAAATAGGATTCTAAACCCATTCTTAAATCTCTTATGCTAAAACTAAGTAAAGACATTGAGCGAAGAAGAGGAGAAACGGGCTAGGGTTCAAGGGATTCAAGCCAATTCTTGCAAGATTGATTGTGATCTTTCATCTCAGGTATGTAAAGCTAAACTAAAGCAAGAAATTATTTTTCCATGTGCCCCCATTGATGGTAATAGATAGATTGTGAAAGTATTTTGTCACAACCCAAAATCGAATTGCAACTAAAGAAAATAAAACCAAATCAAAAGCAACCACAACAGTTAATTTAAATCCCAAGACCTGGAGTCATGAGTACAAGAGCTTCTAAATAATAAGAATGAGTAAATACAAAGCTGTATCATAATGAAAAATACATAATCTAGTAAAGATGTCAACAAAAGAAGTCCCAATGACACAATGATGACTCTAAGTCTGAGTCTCACCGCTGAAATCTGGAATAATAAAAAACATTCCACACAACAAGATCAACTACCACCTTGGAGTCCCTGTGCTCGATTTGCGGGGAGGAAACATAGTAATGGTAAGTACATCAAAATGTACCTAGTAGGTTCAACCGACTAGGTAAGAGAAATCGGATAAGCATGTAATAACTAAGAATCCCTATCATCTGCATTATAGGAGTTAGTACAAATATATAATATATAAATATAATTATAAGAACAAGTAAATATAGCAAGTACAATCAATGATGCAGTACAAATGAGATGTATGCATGCAATGGCATCGTTGGCCATATATGAGGTGAAATCATGACCGTCGCAGGGCCGGTGTACATATCTATCATGCTAAAGCTACCAGATAGAACCCGAGGGCATCGTAGGGCATTTACGTGCAATTATGATTATCACAGAGCTGGTGTACACACTTATCACACTAAAGCTACTAGATAGAACCCCAAGACATTACATGCCATGTACTAAAATCTCTCAAGAGCCATAATATCTCAACCTTGCCACCTCCATGTGGTCAAGGGGTAGTAAGAATGTAGTATGAGATGAATACATGTCAATGCTACAAATCAAAGTATATAACAACAATATAATAAGAATATCGACAAATAACCATCATAAAATCAGGGAAATAGTGCCATGTGTGACAATTGGAACCATAGGTCATCACCACACCTCAAAGTACCACACTTTCATCAGTAGCCAAAAATATAAATAATATCGAACTTCGCAAGTCCCCAGAATGTGCATATAAATCTTAGAAGTACCTCAAATACCATCAATTACCACAATATTTTCCCAAATAATATCATGAGTCTCATATTATCACCACAATAGCCCAAAGTGTCTCGAATATCAAGGAAACATCTCAATTCACCTACAAATCCACAATTTGCCTCAATCTAATACAACCGATATAACATTTTCACCAAAATACTATCATATCAATCCAATTACTCATGTGGCAAACTAAATCTTACAATTATCATATAAACATATCCAATAACTCAAATCCAGACCCAAAAAGGTTAGTCAAACCTATCTCGGTGTTGAAATCACACTCAAACCAAACTTTTGATCAACCCACACCTCGAAACGAGCTCCAAATCAACTAACCACTATCAAGAATATATTATACACGCCAAAAGATGAATTTTGATACCCATATTGGTACGAATTAAGCTTAGGGACAAAATGGTCAAAATTAGGGCTAAAATTTGAAGTTCTCAAATCTAAAAATAAACTCAAAATTATGATTCTACGTGAGAAAAGGAATTCATGGATGAAAATACCACGAAAATCAAGCTCAACTTGAAGGAGAAATCAATAATTAAAGTTTCCAAAACAAAGACATGGAAATCCCAATTTTAAATATAAAAAATCATGAAATTCAAGACAAGATCAAGATAAAAGTAATGAAAACTAATTAATTTGATGATAGAAATATTTACCCAAAAGCTTTTCCCAAAAATCCTCGTCAAAATCACCTCAAGAAATATTGAAAATGTTTAAAATGGAGGAAACGAGTGTTTTTAAAGAATAAAACTGTTCAGGTATAATATATACTCCGGAAATGCGCGAAAAGGTCTGTGAACACGAAGAGGAATGGAGACAACTTTGCAAATGCGACAAAGGCCTTCAAAAACGTGGAGATCATCTGAGCTAACCTTCAGCAAACGCAGTGGTTAAGCAGGCTAACCCTCCGTGAACTCAGAGTACAAGTGACATACACCAGAAATAAAACAATCAACTATTGCAATTACCCGAAACAGACCCGTGATATCCATTCAGAACCCAAATTATACAAACCACACATGTATACCTAGAAGAAATGGCTATCCAAACTCAAAGAAATTATTAGAATTCGATTCCAACGTATCCTCGACTCAGATACTGATAGAGCTCGTTAAAATGAATTTAAAATTCAAAATATCAAAACTGCCCCCAAAAACTCTAAAAATTATAATGAGATCATTTCTAGTGTTAGTTTCACCATCTAGAATTACTAAAACTGTCAGAATTTTGATTAGAGCCTCTGAACTCTGAATGTTGACCAAAGTCAAACTTAGGCTCCAAAATTAACTAAAAATGCAACTTTGGGTCCAAAATCTCTATTTTAACTTCAAATTCACTATTGTAACTTCTCCTAGACCAAATTCGACGTTCTGGAGCTAATAGAATTGACAAATTTCTGATCCAACACTTGAAACTTAGAATGGTACAAAAACTCACTTTTTCAACAACTTAGGCTTTCAAAAATACCAAAACTCATATTTTTTATTTTTAAAACACAAAATCTCAGTTTCAACAACTCAGATAGTTCAAAATAAGTCTAAAGAAACTTACGAAAGGGTAAAATAGTAATTTTCACAAATAAATTAAAAAATGACCGGCAAGGTCATTGCATCATTCACCACTAAAAAAAATATTCGTCCTCAAACATAAAGGAAAGAAAGGTACCTGAAGCCTAAAAAAGGCTAGAGTATCTAGCCCGCATGTTTGACTCAAACTCTAAATAGCCTCCTCGATTGGACGATGTCACTACTGAACCTTCAGTGAAGGTATATCCTTGGTCCTCAACCTCTAGACCTGCCTATCCAAAATAGTTATCGACTTCTCCTTATTTGACAAGTCAGAACCTAACTCAACTTAATTGTAGGAAATCACATGTGACTCATCCGGAATATACCGGCGGAGCATGGAGACATAAAATACTGGATGAACTTCTGATAATATCATTGGCAATGCTAACTCGTAAGCAACCTCACCTACCCTCTTCAAGATCTCAAACGAGCCAATAAATCTAGGGTTGAGCTTGCCTTGCTTCCCTAACCTCATCATACCCTTCATGGGTCATATCTTCAACCACTTATTATCCCCAATCATGAACTCTAGAGGTCTAGTCCTCCTGTTAGCATAACTTTTCTAGCAGCTCTGGGCTGTCAACAACCTACTCTATATCAACCAGAACTGATCCATAATATTTCTAAGCAACTCAACACCCAACACATCAGTTTAGCCTGAATTAAACCACCCATTAGGAGATCTACATCTCCGGCCATATAATGCCTCAAATGGTGTCATCTGGATGTTGTAATGATAGTTATTGTTGTAATCAAACTCTACATAAGACAAATGTTGATTCCATCGGGCCTAAAAATATATCACACAAGCCCAAAACATATCCTCTAACATCTGAATAGTGCGCTCAAACTATCCATCAGTGTGAGGGTGAAAAGCTAAACTCAAATACATTTGAGTACCCAAACCATGCTATAGAGCTTTCCAAAAATGGGAAGTGAACAAAGATCCTCTGTCAGACACTATAGACACTGAAACCTCATGCAACATCTAACAATATCCTGGATATACAACCTAGCCAACTGCTCCGCACTGTAGCTAGTTTTCAGTGGTAGGAAGTGAGTCGACTTAGTCAATCAATCTACAGTCACCCAAATTGAATCAAAGTTACCCAAGGCTATGGGCAAACCAGTAACAAAATCCATAGTGATACACCCTCATTTCCATTTGGGAATGAGCATCCTCTGCATTGAACCTCCAGGCTTGTGGTGCTCATATTTGATTTGTTGGCAATTCAAACACTTCTCTAGAAACTCAGCAATGTCTTTCCTCATCCCACACCACCAATAATGTTATTTCAAATCATGAAACATCTTTGTCACTCTGGATGGATAGAATACCTAGAACAATGATCCTCCTTCAATATCAATGATTGGCACACAAACTCGACTATTAATCCTCAAAATACCCTCCGAATTAATAGTAGCTATTTTTTATCACCCCTCAACATCTTATCATAAATCAAGCACAATCTAACATCATCAAACTGGTGAGCGCACATACCTAGTCAAGCAATGAAGACCTAGTCTTCACAAAGGCTAAAATATTCTAGGGAGGAGAAATATTTAACCGAACCAGTTTTCTAGATAGTGAATGAACCTCCAAAGCTAAGGACCTCTCCTCCTCCCTCAAGAATGCAAAACTCTCATATTAGAGGCCTTCTGGCTCCAGGTATCTGCCACCACATTTGCCTTGCCCGGGTGCTATAGGATCGAGATGTCATAGTCTTTTAACAACTCTAACAACCTATGATGTCTCATGTTCAAATTAGGTTGAGAAACAATGTAATTGAATTTCTAGTGATCGGTAAAGATCTCATAATGCACCCCATAGAGATAATGCCACCACAAGTTCAATACAAACACCACCGCATCCAACTCTAAATCATGGATAAGGTAGTTTCTCTCATGCACCTTCAACTATCTAGAAGCATATGCTATCACTTTTCCCTTTAGAATTAATACTACACCCAAACCCACTACGGAAGCATCACTATATACCACAAAAGGTACTCCTTCCTCTGGCAATGCAAGAATAGGTGTTGAGGTTAATAAATCCTTTAGCTATTGAAGGCTCACCTCGCATTACTCCGACCACTGAAAAGCCACATCCTTTTGAGTAAGTCTGGTCAATGGGGCTGCATTAGAAGAGAATCCCTATACAAAGCATCGATAATACCCTACTAGACCAATAAAATTTGAATCTCTGTCATAAATATCAGCCTAACCCACTAATGAACTACTGTTACCTTGGATGGATCTACCATAATACCATTTTTATCACCACATACCCAAGGAAAGCCACATACTCGAGCCAGAACTCACACTTTGAGAACTTGGCATATAATTTCTCCTCTATCAACCTCTGTAGTACAATCCTTAAGTGTTGTACATGGTCGGACTCACTCTTGGAGTAAACCAAGATTTCATCAATAAACACAATAAAAAATATATCTAGATAAGGCTTGAACACTCGGTTCTTCAACTCCATAAAAGTGGTTGGAGCATTAGTCAACCCAAAGGACATAACTAAAAACTCATCATGGCCATAACGGGTCTTGAAGGCTGTCTTTGGAATGTCAGACTCCTGAACCCTAAACTGATGATATCCATACCTCAAATCAATCTTGGAAAACACCAAAGTGCCTTGCAATTGGATGAATAAATCATCAATATGTGGCAAAAGATATTTGTTCTTGATAGTCACTTTGTTCAACTGACAATAATCAATACACATCCACATAGTGCCATCCTTCTTCTTCACAATCAAGATAGGATCACCCTAACAAGATACACTCAGACAGATGGATCCTTTCTCCAATAAATCCTCTAACCACTCCTTTAGCTCCTTCAACATAATCAGAGCCATTTGATATAAGGCAATAGAAATGGGCTTAGTGCCCAACTCCATATTAATAAAAAAATCAATATCATAATTCAGAGGAACACCTGGAAAATCAGTCGAAAACACATCCATAAACTCCCTTGCAACTCTGGTGGTCTCCAATGATGGTA
Source organism: Solanum aculeatissimum (assembly GCA_038996855.1). Taxonomy (NCBI): domain Eukaryota; kingdom Viridiplantae; phylum Streptophyta; class Magnoliopsida; order Solanales; family Solanaceae; genus Solanum; species Solanum aculeatissimum. The sequence goes on along the minus strand of JBCEWC010002897.1, from coordinate 5,968 downwards.
ACTCTTGAGAACAAGTCTGAACATGATCCAAATATAACAAATATGACAAATATCCCTTACCCATTAATCTACAAGAATGCATATAAGAGATCACCACTTTGGGATAAGAACTATATGTGTTAGTCCATATTAATTGAGGTAAATCCAGAAAAGATAAAGTCACCATCTTTGTACAAAAATCAAGAATGACATGATGAGGCAATACCCAATATCATATCAAAGTCAACTATATCAAGCAATATCAAGTCAACAATAGTATCGCTCCTAAATAAGGTCACAATACAACCTTGATACACTTGATTTACCACTAAAGACTCACGTACCATGGTAGAAACACAAATAGGCTTGGCAAGGGGCTCACATATAATATTAAGATCTATGTCAAAATAAGTTGATATATATGAATAAGTGGAGCCTAGATCAAACAAAATTGACGTAGAATGGTGGGACACTGAAATAATACCTGTGCCTCAACCTTCTCTAGTACCACCCTTCATGCCCTGAGTGATGTCCCTGGTTATTTGTGCTAGAGCTGGACGAGTTGGCTGGGTCCCTGAAGACTGGGTGGGAGGTGCATTGTGAGGACAATGATAGGATAAGTGACTAATCTCATCACAAACATATCAAGATCTAGGATCCCATCCTTGGGATGACTATACTAAAAAGCCACCACACCAGGCTGTACTAGAAGAGTTGTTACAACCCGTTTAAATAGGCCTAGATTAGTCACTACTATCAATTGCAGGAATAGTTGCATGAACTGCTCTACCTTGATGACCCTGTATCTAAAACTCTCTATCTCATGGTAGGTGCCCACTGAACTGACCATGCAGGAGGAATCTCTTCCCGCTACCCTAACAATCATATCTAATACGTTCAATCATGCGGGTATGGCCTAACATACTCTAGGAAGTGCCACTAACATGTTACGACCCAGATAGGGTCCTAGATATGATATGGTGAAGGAGAACCCGAAAGTCCTTAATTAATCCATCATAACATCATCACACACATTATCGGTTCGAAAATGCGAAAGCAAAACACATAACACATAAGCTCTAAGGGAATCAGGGCTTTGGACTCAAGCTATGGGGATGTTGCTGGGAATGGGATAAACATGGATTCACATAGCACATAACAATTATCTCTAAGGGGACGGGTAAGTAGAACTCAAGCTATGGGGGCACACCGGGATTATGGGACTTTCCACATAAGAACATAGTCAAATACAATTCCCAATATGAAGTCATAAGCATAATAAATACCATTCCATAATCAAGGCTCATAAGCATAACATTCCATAATCATAATATTCAACAATTACAAGCTAACGTACAAGAGTTTAGTTTGTCCAACAAGCCTCTACATAAGATAAAGCGGGGCCTTGACATAGTTTGAGGCTCACCCTCAATACATAAGTAAAGAAAAATAACATAACAAATCTAGGAAGATAGAAGGTGGCTATTTCCCTTGAACAAAAGGGTTTACCACAAGAATAAGTCTTCAAGATGATTACTCATTGGGAAAAGGTAGATAAAGATCATCTCTGACACCTACATGGTTAGAACACGTAGATCAGAGTATGGGTTAGCACAATAAAGTACTAAGTATGCAGGCATGCAAATGCATATGCACACGAACATATAACTACCTACATGGAAAGGGCACATAAATAGAAGTGAATATAAGAAATAATAATATATCAATATGCCATGAAATCATGATGCATGAAATGTTATAATGTTTAATATAGAGGGGATGGAACCATAACCGAAATCCAAACTCATGTGAGCTACAATATGAACTTTCCCAATGAAAACTCTCCCGTTGGATCAGAGAAGATTACTCGCCAAGGGTAATCTCATCACACCTTACGGGTCTCCCATTTTGATGTGATGGACACCTTCCTTATGGGTCTCCCATTTCAGAAGGATTTACATAGCATAACATATCATATCAAAGCATACCTTATGGGTCTCCCATTTCGGTATCAACCTATGGAGGCACATAGTTTCGGGAAAGAAGTGGGACCCTTGGGGATAGCCCACTTGCTACTCCAATCCTTCTCGATACTAAGTCATCATCCCACAAGAATACATATACATATACATGCTTTTAAAATGAAACTTGACACTTGAACTTCAAATCACGCATACTTGGGCTTGGAAGCCAAACATACTTTCAATACTCTTATGCATACTTAACAAGAGTCAAACATATTTCATAGTCATGAATCATGGGCTAAAAATCCAAACAACTTTCATGTCATACTTTATACATAAGAGTAGCTCTATTCATATCATGCTTCTCAAATCATATTAGTGTAAACACCCATGTTGCTCAAAGACCCATATCATAGACTTAGTGTGATCTCAACTTAGTCAAACTCATACTTGTTCAAAATCATAGTCATAAACATGTTTAGGACTTAGCCCACATCAAAACTTTCATTATAAATCCATGAATCATACATGCAATGCCATGAGGAACAATGTGACTATCATGGGTAATGGAATTCAAAATTTAAATGCAAATCAAGAGTAGTTCATGAGAAATTCAAGTCAAATCCACCTTCAAAACGTCATTTAGGTAATACCCATGCATAAATCAAGAGTACAAGGGACATGCATAACTTGATCATCATCAAGCCTTTAAACCTTCTTGAAATTCAAACTCAAACCAACTTTAAATCACCTAATTTCTACAACACATAATCCCAATCAGTTAAATACTTCAAAATTCAAAGGGAATCCATGAATAAAATCTACATACCTTGAAATTGACCAAAGGAATTGATGAATTTGACAAAAAGGATGATCTTCCCCAAATTTCTTCAAGCTTTCAACAATGGAGGTCAAGAGGATTTAGGAAATTTTAAAGTTGTAACGACCCAAAATTTTTTGAAACTTCTTATGGTTGGTATTGTATGATGTTATACTGTTCATGGGTGAGGTTTTGTAGCCACGGGTTGAGTGTAAGTGGCCGAACGCAAAATGGATCATTTGGTGGCCTAGAGAGGCTGTTTGGATAGTGAACTTTGAGGTATCATAACCTTTGATGCAGGTTGAAACCTGTGGGCTTCTACATATGAAATTGAATATCTTTGAGTTAGCTTCGCAACACAACTAGTTTCACTCGATTTGGAGTTCGTATGAGGAAGTTATGGCCAAAATAGTGGGACTGCATAAAATTCGGAAGACATTGGAGATAGGCCCCGAAAATGGCCCAAGGCAAGGACCACGGACCGTGTGAGGGTCCACGGTCCATGTGGGGGTCGGTGACATGGTCCAGTGAGCTTAGGGTGGCCAATACCCACCCCACAACCCAAGGCATGGCTCACGGACCACCCCACGGTCCGTGAGACCGTTTAGTGGTCCGTCAAGTGGGGCAGAAGCTTGGCTAGGGATGGAGGTTAGTTCTTAGGCAAAGTATGGCTCTACAAACCAGTACAGTCCGTGTGAAGCAAAATAGCCCGTGAGTCCCCTCGTTAAGTGGTCCAAAAAGTCCTCCGAGAGTTCGCGTTGAAAATTGGCCAAGGCATGTTGGACGACCCTTTTAGGTATCCCAAGGTCCCCTAAACCCCCTTAAACTAGCCCTAACCTATATTCATCCATTCTAAGCCTCCTCTATACACTTTGAAATTTCTCAAATCCTCTTGACCTCCATTGAAGAAAGCTTGAAGAAAGTTGGGGAAGACAACCTTGCTTACTTGAATTTCCAATTCCTTTGGTGATTGTAAGGTATGTGGGATTTCATTCAAGGATTTTCTTCCATTCTTGAAGACCCAAGAACCCTAACCTTTAATTTTTGTATTTAAGATTTCTTTATGTTATGGGTTCTTCCAATTTTTAAGTAAATAGTTGATTGGGATTACGTGCTGTAGAATTTAAGTGATTTAATCATGTTTTAAGTTTGAATTCATGAATGTTCATGGAAACCCTTGAAATATAAAATTTCATGTCCCTTTAATGATTTAAATTATGCATGGGTAATTTGCATTACGCTTTATTTTTGGATTTTCACATGATTTGTGAGTAATTACCTCTAAAATTATGAAATTAAGTTTGAATTCCATTACCCATGTTCTTGTTTCTCATTCATGGAATATGCATGGATTATTACTATGTTGAAACTCTTGATGAAACTCTTGACATGATTTGATATGTAAGGTTTGTGATCACATAGTCTCTCCGTTATGGCTCATTGAGCATTTTTGGTTCTTGCACCATTTTGTTAGGTTATGAATGCTTGATATGATAAGCTATGTAGATGGGCTACTCTTATTGCATTGGCATGGAATAATTAGGAAATGTTTTGGAAACTCTTGATGGCCTTTGGCCTAAGTATAAGTATGCTTTGATCAATGGTTTGATTTTGACTAATGATGCATGATTTGAAAAGGATGTAAGTCTTCCGATTTGAAGTTGCATGTATATATATGTATTCTCGTGGGATGAGACTTAGTACTGAGGGATTGGTTTAGTAAGAGGGCTATCCCCTTGGGCCCCACTCTTTCCATCAAACTATGTGCCACCATGGGTTATCTCCCTAGATAGGGATTGACTTGTTCCGTATCCCCTTGTTGAAGGGTTGACTAGGGACTACTTGGCAAGTAGTCCGGATCCGGGTAGTAGCTTGCTCGGGCCCCTTCTATTGTCAGTTGAGGTTACATCCCCGCTATATATTGATCATAGGATTGCATCTTATGTATCATGACATAACATATTGTTATACTACTCTTTAGCTATGTGCATTCATTTTGTACCACTTGTCCCCTTGACATGTTGCTTGGTCATACTATACTTGACCTATGCATTGCATTCCCGCATACTTAGTGCTTAATTGGGCTAACCCATATTCTTGTCTACATGTTCTAACCATGTTGGGACCGGAGATAATATCTACTTTCTACCGGACGACGCTTGATCATCTTGTGAAGACTTGCTAGTGGTGAGCCCTTTTGTTCAAAGGCGATAGCCACAATCCATCTACCTAGTTTCTTTATGTTATTTACTTTCCTATGTTTTGAGGGTGTGCCTCAAACTTGTCGAGGCCCCGCTCATTCATGTAGAGGCTTGTTAGACCATTCTAGACTCTTGTACGTTGCCTTGCTATCTTAAACATTTGGTTATGTAATATATGCTTATTTCGCTTTGATTATGAGAAATGTCATTTATTATGCTCATGATATGAATGTTGGGAAATGTGAATGACTAGGTGCTTATGTGGCAAGTCCCATAACCCCGGTGTTCCACCATAGCTTGAGTCCTACTTACCCGTTCCCATAGAGATATTTGCTATGTGTTATTTGTATACATGTTTATCCCATTCCCGATATTGTCCCCATAGCTTGAGTCCAAAGCCCCAAATTCCTTAGAGATTATGTGTTATGTGTTTAGCTTCCGCGTTTCCGAACCGATAATGTGTGTAATGATGCTATGATGGCTTGATTGAGGGCCTTCGAGTTCTCCTTCGCTATGTCACATCTAGGCCCTATTCGGGTAGTGAAAAATATGGCATTAGAGCCCTAGGTTTGTAATGATCCTCAGAGTTCAACTTGCCGCGTCGATTAGAGTCTTGTTCATGGGTGTGATGCGCGCCATGTCTATGAACAAGAGGCTATGACGACGTCTTTAGAAATTGTCTCATTTCATTTTTTTTCTTATGTCGTGCCGTGAGATCTTATGATGAATCTCTAAACTTTGGTATTGTCGTTCTTTCAAAAAATGCCTCTAAGAAGAGCTCACCTTCCCCGTCCAGCTCCGGAAGTTGAGGAGATGGCTCTTCGAGCACCAGTTGAGGAACAGGTGTCCCATGCTGAGTTCCGTAATGTCATCTCTATGTTGCCCCAAGTTGTGGCCAACCAAGCTCGGACCATCAACCCGGCCAATGTCACTACTCCGGCTTCACGGGTGAGGGACTTCACTCGTATGAACCCTCTGGAGTTCTATGGTTCTAAGGCCGATGA